>SJYV01031602.1:54173-70451 GCA_006410875.1 Neotragus pygmaeus
TTTTTTTTTTTTTTTTTTTTTTTCCCATTTCAGACGTTAACATTTGCCTTACATATTTCAGTGCTCCTATGTTGGGTACATATATATTTATAATTGTTATTTATAATTGTTATATTCTTCTTGGATTAATCCTTTGATCTTTATGTAGTGTCCTTCTTTGTCTCTTTTCATGGCCTTTATATCTAATTCTATTTTATCTGATATGAATATTGCTACTCCTCCTTTCTTCTGGTCTCCATTTGCATGAAATATCTTTTTCTAGCCCTTCATTTTCAGTCTGTATGTGTCCGTAGGTTTGAGGTGGGTCTCTTGTAGGTAGCATATATACAGGTCTTGTTTTTGTGTCTGTTCAACCAGGCTTTGTCTTTTGATTGGGACATTCAACCCATTTACATTTAAGGTAATGATTGAGATGTATGATCCCATTGCCATTTACTTTGTTGTTTTGAGTTCGACTTTATAAACCCTTTCTGTGTTTCCTGTCTAGAGAAAAATATTTTAACATTTGTTGGAGAACTGGTTTGGTGGTGTTGAATTCTCTCAGCTTTTGCTTGTCTGTAAAGCTTTTAATTTTTCCTTCATACTTGAATGAGATCCTTGCTGGGTACAGTACTCTGGGTTGTAGGTTTTTCTCTTTCATCACTTTAAGTATGTCCTGCCATTCCCTTCCAGTTTGAAGAGTTTCTGTTGAAAGATCAGCTGTTATCCTTATGGGAATGCCCCTGTGATTTATTTGTTGTTTTTCCTTTGCTGCTTTTAATATTTGTTCTTTGCTTTTGATCTTCATTAAGTTGATTAATATGTGTCCAAAGCTGTTCCCTCTGTTTATTTTGGTTTCTTCTGTTTTCAAGTCTCTTCAGTGTCTAATTTCCTCCCTGACACAATGGGGCAAACGTGGTCACTTGTTTAGGCTCACTTGTCAGTTGTGTTGTGGGGAGGCAGGAACAGTGCAAACAAATATCACGGGCATGTGTAGGGAGTGCTCGCAGTGTCTGGGCCACACTGGGTTTGCCCCCACTCACGACATGTGTGCTTTCCCGGTCTACATTTCTCAGTGTCTAGGTTGCTCTGCAGGGGAACTGTCTAAAGCGGTCCCTGGGTTGCATGCACTTCCCAGGTCTAATCCCTCAAGGTCAGATTCTCGAGTACTCCCCAAAGGCACAGACGTGGTTGGGCCTGTGTTTTTTTCCCTTTAGAATTCCGAGTATTTCAGGCAACCAAGTGGTTGGTGAGCACACTCTCGCCAGGTGTTTGGTGTGTCTTGTCAACTCCCTCATCACAGCTGCTCAGTTTCCTGGGTGTGCAGCAGGAGATTTGTTTCAGGTGTGCCGTGTGTCTCTTTTGGGGAGCTGATCTCTGGTTGTGACTCTCCTGGCAGATGCCAACCATCCAGAATCCCGGGAAGACTTGATTAGCAACTGAGAGCCTGCTCACAGTTTGGTAGAGGATGCAGTCTCTGGCGCCAAGACTGCCCTCTCACCTTCTAGCTCTGTCTGTTGCTTGCCTGCCTCTCTGCCTCTAGCGGGGCATGGGCCAGTCTGCATCTGGCTAGCTCTCCTGTGGTATTTGCTTAGTCCTTTGTTCTGTGAGGGGGGCCGGCAGTGCCTTAGGTTAGAGCTTTTTGCAGCAAAGTTCTCTCTCTTTTTCTTTGTTCTCTCTCTCTCTCTCTCTCTCTCTCTCTCTCTCTCTCTCTCTCTCTCTCTTTCTGGCTATCCAACAGTTTGGGTTGCTATCTAAAGTTAGCTCCCTCAGAGTGTCCTCAGGGCATTCAGGTCTGGTCCTTACCCTAAGCAATGCAGCCCACGCCTCCTTGTTCAGCCCCTGCTTGCTGACAGTGAACTCGAGCATCTAGGCTACTTCTCCCCTGAGAGTTATGGTTAGGGTGTAATCTGTGAGTTTTATTTATTTATTTTTTCCTCCCTGTTATGTTGCCTTCTAAGATTCCAAAACTCCCCACAGACCCGCCAGTGAGAGGGTTTCCTGATGTTTGGAAACTTTTCCTCTTTCACAACTCTCTCCCCAGGACGGATCTCCATCCTTCACTCTTTTGTCTCTCTTCTTATCTTTTATATTTTGCCCTACCTCCTTTCAAAGACAGTGGGCTGACTTTCTGGGTGACTGGTGTCCTCAGCCAGGGTTCAGAAGTTGTTTTGTGGAATTTGTTCAGTGTTCAAGTGTTCTTTCGATGAATTTGTGGGGGAGAAAGTGGTCTTCCTATCCTATTCCTCTGCCATCTTAGCCCCCCCCCTTCCATCTCTCAATTCTAAGATCAGACTTAAAGTATCAACTGACTTAGTCAGGCCCACACTAATATTCTTCCTATCTTAAGGTCAATTGATCAGGGGCTTTAATTGCAACTGCAAAATTCTTTCATAACAAAGTTGGTATTTGATTCAGTACATAGGAGAAGATGTGTATATATCAGGGTCCAGGAATCTTGGTGGGAAGGGATACATCTTAGAATTCTAACTTCTACAATACCTAGACCAGCCATCAGTTTTTACTTATTTTTAACCTTTAAAATAGATTCTGACAGTTCTACTTATTTTTAACTTGTGAAATAGATTATGACAGTTCATGTATACAAACAGACACACAGATGCACTCATGCATCTTAACTATATTTTCTGTAATTGCCAAGAATTCTGATATAGACATACCAAATAGCAGAAAATGCATGGCATCTTTTAGGCTATAGCTTCTATCAAGTTTAAATTAGGTATAAACTATATTTGGAACATCTAGAATGCTAGCCTATTTTGTTCAGCTACATCATTTTGGAAAAATGGAAAATATACCATGGTTAATGTGCAATGAAACTAGATTTGCATTGACTTCAAAATAATATATGCTAAAATACAAAGACAGCTAACTTGCACAAGGTCATTCCTGGGCTTGTCAGAGTTGCAAAAATGTGATATGCCTCAATAGTAAGTATAAAAGAGTACCATAAAATGGGCAATTGCACAAATGTAACCATGTATATTTGTAAATTTATTTCCTTTGAAGCAATATGCCATGTTCCATCCTGCATATTTAGTGTCATTTGGATTCATATTTATGATATAAATGATCTTCAACTATTTCATATAAAATTATTTGATTTGTGATATTCATTTTTCTGATGGATAAACTGAGTCAGAAAAAAATTATATAGAGATGTGAACCAAATCTTCATACACACATGAATAGAGAATGAGTGACAATCTGTAACTTTATGTAGCATCTGTAGTTTTTTAGCTTCACCTCACCACTCTATCCTGATTCATTAATCAACAGCTTATTTAAAACACACATTCCATTTACAAGACTGAATTTTATATGAAATTGCCACAAAACATCATTTGCCTCATGACCAGGAAAACAGTCAAGGCACATGGAATCATCAGTCTCAGGTCATCTCTCACATATGGTCCTTTGGATGTTAACATCATCTCTCTTCTTAGCAGATTACTCTTCGCAGTCTGACCAATCCAGTAATTTGACATCAACCATGAAAATCAACAGTCAGATAAATGGGACTATATTGCATAGCTTTCACATGTGAATATAGCTTGTATATCACTGGCTAAATTTCTAATCATTTTTTAAGAAAAGAAATAATTGGTGGTTATTTTGTTAATGAATTATTAAAATTGTATGTTATTATATAACTTGTATACCAAGAGATATTTACATAATATAGATGTTGTAATAAAACCAAACACAAGAAACAAAAAGCAAAATCAATAGATCAGGAGGCTTAAAACCAAACCCTAGATTTAGGTCATGTAGTTTGTCATATAGGGAAAGATGAGACCTTGGACTGTCACTTAACTTGAGCCTCATGTGACTGTCCATCTTGGTTATTTGGTGGAATTCTAAGGTCAGCATGAAAAGGTTTGTGAAAGTTTTCCATAAGCATCTAAGGGCTTCACTTATGTATTGTGTCACTGCTGAAACACATAGATCAAAGATGACTTTTCAGATTCAGAATGATGGTTGGCTGATTCCAAACTCAGTGGAAAACAATATGATGTCCCAAGCTGAATTTGGATTGTGGAATACTGACAGACTGAGAGTCAGAAGATGGAGGTAAGGAGAGATAGTCAGGGGAACATATTTGACATGGTTCATCATTATTTATTGGATGTTAAATAAAGCTAGTAAAAGCCATATTTTAAGTTAGTTTTTGTTAATTTATTAATTTGTTTGGTTACATCAACAATCTTCACATGTTATTTGTACACTTATTCATTGATTTTGAGAAAATTTTATAAAAATCTAGAAATTCATATTGGGATTAAGATTTACAAATTAATGTCTGTTTTAGAAACTAAAACATCAGTGACACTTGGCATGATAGCTAATCTTAATAGTCTTATAATATAGCTATCAATATTACAAAAAAAGTTCCACAAATTTCCAATTCTTGGATCACTCAGTGTTAAATTGAGGTCTCAACATTTTTAAGGGAAATTTTAAGGGAAAAACATTTAAAAGATTTGTTGGCTAAAATTTAATTCTATGATAGAGAAACCAGAGTTTACATATTATTACATTGAATCCATATTAATCTGTTCCAATTCTGAAATTCTTAGATTTTGTGAAAATTTTGCTTGTTTGCTTAAACTGTAGAGTTTATTGAGTATTTAGCTCAATCTAAATTAAAATACAAAAGCAATGTTCAAATTTATTTATTAGAACCCTCCGTGTGTGTGCATGCTAAGTGGCTTCAGTCATATCTTATTCTTTGAAACCCTATGGATTGTAGCCCACCAGGCTCCTTTTTCCATCAGATTCTCCAGGCAAGAATACTGGAGTGGGTGGGTTGCCGTGCCCTCCTCCAGGGTATCTTCGCAACTCAGGGATCAAACCCATGTCTTCTGTGGCTCCTGCATTGCATTTGGATTATTTACCATTGAGCCACCGGGGAAGCCAACAACCCTCTACACTGACAGTAAAAAATTATGCAGAACTATTTTCCAAAGTGCAAAAGAGATACATAATCCTTACTTTGCTTAAAACAGTAGAGCACATTTAAACACTAAGCAAAAAGAAAATCAGAATGGAGATGAAATAAACACCATCCAACAAGTACTACTGAAGAAGTTGTCTAAAAGTGTCTGTGAACTGTGAGTCTATACTTAAAATGTTTTGATTATATGTCAAAGAGTAACTTTTCAAATGTATGTTTAATAGCTTGTATGAAAATGACTTAAATATCAAACTATATTTAGTTTTTCATTACCCTCATCTCCTATTTATTTTCATCTTAATTTTTTAATACTTCAAAATATAGACCTTCAATTAATTGCTATTTAATAACCTGCAATCACTACTAATGCCAATAACTCATCTCCACAGCTATGGAAAATACTACTGTACTATACACAGGGGCTGAGAAAGGAATGAACACCACTTCTAATTTCTGTTATCATGCCAATATTACCTAATTGGGTTTAATACTCAGCCTCTCTGTCACTATCATTTTGCTCATCTCACTTTAATATTCTTTGAAATAAAAAAATTTAGCAACTATGTTCTTCAGAGAATTAGGTATTTCACAAAGTAACAAGCACCTCATTATCACTGGAAGTATTTAAGAAGAATGCAAAACATTTATGTATATATATATACACAAATATATATACAATTATAGCATCTATATAAATGATATGTGCATATATTTATGTGTGTATTTATATATACATAACATATATGTATGTATAAAAATATTTGTATTTATAGCACTCTAACTTATACCCAGTATTCCTAGGAACTTCCTACCTATAAACAAGGTAGACTAAAAGAGCAATCATTTTACATGACAAAACCCTACTCTCAATGGTCATAAATGGTTGGCCCTGGAAAAGTAACTGACCCAAGATGAGCCCTTTGTGTGATAACTGGACTCAGAAGCCATAGAATCAAGGCAGTTTCTCCTAAGCCAGGTTCTATAAAACTCAGGAACTGTAAGCAACCATGTGTTTTGCCATGTGGAGAAAGAGTGAACCCAAAAAAGCAGTGAAAATCAGAGAAAAAATTATTGAACCCTGATGGTATTTGACAGTTTCATCCTTAGTCCCAGTTATAGCCCTGCTTTGACTCCCAAGAAATTCTACTCTATTCTCACAATAAATTTCTTTATTTTCTTATGCCAGTTTTAGTTGGATGTCTTTCACTTGTAACCAAATGATTAAATAGTTATTTATTCAGGTTGTTATAGAAAGCTGTTTACCTTTAGATGTAAAACTGAAATTGATGCGTCCTGACACTGCATGATGAAATTCTAAGGATTTAATGATTCTATGATTATGAACATGCTATAAAATATCTTTTAGGCAGGTAGAAAATTTTAAGTTCTTATTCTATGTCCCTTAGTTTTCATAAATTAAAAGGGATTTTAAAAACTATCCAAATTCAGTACAGGTTTATAACTTGACATGAGACATGGCTGCTACAGGGCAACAGAAGGATAAGATGGGAGAGATATATATCTAAGTGGCACAGACTTAGCAGTGTGTAAGTTGAGAGATCAAGACTCATAATTCAATTTGTGAAGGCAAATTTCCAGATATCAGGCTAAATTGAAGAACATGAGTAAATATGTGGAATATTTGGAGGTCTAGAAAAGGGAGGCATTGCTGAGCAGAGGACCTCACAAAAGACATGGTTAGGAATACAGACAATAGTACAAACTAACTGGATCCACACCAAAGAGTTGATTTTCTTATCTTCAGTTCTGGGCTAAATGCAAAAACTGAAAAAAAAAAAATAGGGAAGATATGATGAACCAGAAGTCTGGAGATTAATCTAGAAGAGGTTCATGGTTTCACAATGAAGAAGGCAAGAATTGGGGAGTAGTCCATTGTATAAGATTATCTGCCCAATCGCTGAAAGCTTCTACCCTACAGACAAATAGCAAATCTTCCTCTAGCTTGACGTTTGACTGGAAAATTTCACAGACCAAAGAGACTGCTTTTTAAATCTTGTCCCTAAGGAGAATTTTCCTAACCTTTAGATAGAAGAATGTTTGCTGGGTTTAACTACAGTTCTACTATAGTGGATCTATATATTTTATTTTGGAGTGCCTTGTTGTTGTTGTTCAGTTGCTAAGTTGTGTCCTACTCTTTAAGACGCCATGGACTGTGGCACACCAGGCTCCTTTGTCTTCCACTATCTCACGGAGTTTGCTTTTCAACTTGTCTCAGCCTTCTTTATGGTCCACCTTTCACATCTGTACATAACTACTGGAAAAACCATAACGTTGATTATATGGACCTTTGTCAGCAAAGTGATGTCTCTGTTTTTTAATACACTGTCTAACTTTGTCATAGCTTTCCTTCCAAAGAGCAAATGTCTTTTAATTTCATGGCTGCAGTCACTGTATGCAGTCATTTTGGAGCCCAAGAAAACAAAATCTATCAGTTTCACTTTTTCCCTTTCCATTTGCCATAAAGTGATGGGACCAGATATCAAGATCCTAGATTTTTTAATGTTGAGTTTTAAGCCAGCTTTTTAACTCTCCTGTTTCACTTTCACCAAGATACTCTTTATTTCCTCTTTGATTTCTGCCATTAGGGTGGTATCATCTGTCTTATTTACTGTTATTTATAATTTCTTTATCATTTAGAAATGTTTAAATGGAGATCTGAAATGCACAGTGTTAAAGGGACAATCCTAAAGACAGGCGGAATCTGTTTTTCCTAGTTAGTTTCTAGCTCTCCAGAAGCCCTTCAAGTACCCCAAACTCTTCTTCTCCTGGAGAACATGGAAAACCTTAAGAACAACTAGTTAAATAGCTTAGGTCAAAGGTAATCAGGATCACAAGGGAAAATGCTGGTCACAGTAAGCCAGTAAAGTTGTAGGCCAGTATCATCNGAAGCCCTTCAAGTACCCCAAACTCTTCTTCTCCTGGAGAACATGGAAAACCTTAAGAACAACTAGTTAAATAGCTTAGGTCAAAGGTAATCAGGATCACAAGGGAAAATGCTGGTCACAGTAAGCCAGTAAAGTTGTAGGCCAGTATCATCTTTCCTGCCTACACAAGACTATCTCAAGGAAAGGACTCAAGTAGGATCACTGTAGATCTGCCTTTTGTTTTAAGGATTAGTTAGTATCTCTGGTCTGCCCAATCATTCCATATTATACAGTAATGAAATTATGAGTTGGATTTCTCACCCTAAGAAGAATTCCTCAATGAAATATGAAGGGCTGAAAAACATTTTTTTGAGCATATGAGATGTTGAAAGCATTGAGCAAAATCCCCTCTCCAGAATACAAGGACATATCTAATGAGGTCAGAGGTTTAAATGGAAGAATTTTGTTCAACGTTAGCATTTTTATTTTCCTATAATGCCTTATGGAATATCCTTACTATATCTTATTGTTCAGAATGCACTTGCATGAAATTGCACAGAATGAAAAATATGATCCTTTAATACCTTTTTAAAAAGAGGAACTAGCAACATATACTGAATTCTATAGGAAACACACAGAAATAAGCGCACAAAATAAACTAACTTTTTGGTGAGTTTGCAGGTATCTTAAAAAGTTTTTATGTGAAAANCAGCTTGTACTTCATCCAGCCTAGCATTTCTCATGATGTTCTCTGCATATAAGTTAAATAAGCAGGGTGACAATATACAGCCTTGACATACTCCTTTCTCAATTTAGAACCAGTCTGTTGTTCCATGTCCAGTTCTAATTGTTACTTCTTGACCTGCATACAGATTTCTCAGGAGGCAGGTAAAGTGGTCTGATATTCTCATTTCTTGAAGAATTTTCCACAGTTGTTTTTTTTTTTTTATTCACACAGTGAAAGGCTTTGGCGTAGTCAATAAAGTAGAAGTAGATGTTTTTTTCTGAAATTCTCCTGCTTTTTGATGATCCAATGGATGTTGGCAATTTGATGTCTGTTTCCTCTCCATTTTCTAACTCCAGCTTGAACATTTGGAAGTTCATGGTTCACGTGCTATTGAAGCCTGCTAGTAAGTATATAACTTCCTGCTAAAGACTAGCAGGGGGTTACTCTTTCTGCCCTTTCTCATGTCTATGCCAGAAGCTTTCTCTATCTGTTTTATACTTTAATAAAGCTTTATTACACAAAAGTTCTGAGCCATCAAGCTTGTTCCAGGATTGAATTCTTCTCCTCTTTAGGGCAAGAATCCCAGCGTCTTTCATGGCTCAGCAACAGCCTTCCACAAAGCTCATTTTAATTTCCTAATTATCACTGGTCCACATCTTCAGGCTTGTAGTTCTCTCTGAGGCTCCTAGTTATTTTTCCTAATAGATATCCCAGTCTTGTTAATCAAACAAGCCCTTAATATTAAAAAAAAAAACTCATCATAAAATTGAAGTTGAATTGAATTTATTTTAGCAGAGGTTGGAAGCTACTTTCTTTCTTTTCTTTTTTTAATAGGAGAAAAAGAAATTTAATTTCATACATACAGAGTTTCCCAAAACACACAAAAGTCTTTCCTGGTGGCCAGGTAATTGAAACTTATACACGATGCGCTTCAATTGAACGAAGGAGAAGGGGCTACAGGTCTGGCGTCTCAAGGCGATGGAAGATAAAACTCAGGAAGATAAAGCACAGAAACTTCTCTGATATAAAAAGTTACTTTGGTATAAGCTTTCTGCTGGTACAGGCCCTTCATCTAAATTCTTTTAAAGGCAGGTAAGAAGGAGGTGAAAACCTCTTCTTGAGTCTAGAGGACTTTGACTTTGCTCAGAGTAATCCACATGCCAAAGTGACAACTTCTGGGGTCACATATTTTGCTCCCTGTCACCCTAAAGCAATGTCTAGACTCTTGTCACTTTTGAACCCATGTCAACACAAAGTAAGTCACCTCAAATACTGCCCCCGAAAGGGTCATCTTCTAGCTCATTCATCTCAGGTGACCATAGAGGGTAATGGGCAAGACAGATTCTCCCAAATTCAACACAGAAGAGCCAGGCATTTGACTTCCTAGTCAAAAGATGAAATCTCCATCCTTCTGGAAGCTACATTCTAATGACTAACTTCAGGGAGTAATTTGCTTAGGTTTTAGCACTGGAATAGGCCCACATCTTCTGAGTTATAATGTATTCACCTGTCATATTTAATGGCAAAAGGAAAAAATGATGAATCCTTCCATTTAGACTAACAACATTAACAAAAAACTCTGCAATTTAGTGAAGTTTACATAAAAGTATGCTTGTGAATATATATGTAATATACCCATGCATACATATATATGGTATATATTCACATATTATAAATTAGAACATCAATCAGTCTATACTAAATTAGAACATCAATAATTTATATGTCATCTATTTAATCTGTGTTGTCTGTACTGTCACCTTCATCTCCATTTGTGTTGTTTGAACCTCTACAGGTACAATTTGCAAGGCATTACAGGTTATACTATCATGTAATGCCATTATTTGATTTTACAGATGAGAAAACTGAAGCCATAGAAGAGAGTAACATGTCATAGAAAAGCCATGATTCATTCCAGTTCTCTTGATGCTCATTTAAGCATTTTTTTCTACTGTTTAATGATTCTAGATGGATAAAAAATCATTTTCCTGTCCTCATTTGAATTACCTATATATATTCAGAAATTATGAAACTAGTGATTCCTGAGAACTTAGAGATCATGTAGCCTGCTGTTTCTCAACAGGAATCTATGAACTAGATATATTATAATGCTTGCTCCTTAGAGATTCTCATTCTGTGAGACTGGAGTGGTGGAGATAAAATTCTTTATTTTTTTAATTTCCAGAAGATTCTCCTACACATAATGACTTAGAAACCTCTGATCTAATACAACTTAACTTGGACAGATGTAATAACAGAGATCTAAAAAGGAGAAGGAATCTTGCTTTTTCAAACAATTTCTTCAGTTTAATTCAGTCGCTCAGTCGTGTCCAACTCTGGGACCCCATGAATCCCAGCACGCCAGGCCTCCTTGTAAGGGACTTAAGCCACTCACACTTGACTTTTGCATTGTTATTTATAACTGCAGCACTATGTACTATGTCTACAGATTAGAACTTTTCAGCACGGAAGAGCTATATTAGGGAAGTAGGAAAAGCAGGACAGTATCCTAGAGCATATCCAACAGCAGATTGTGAATTCGGTCCCAAATGCCATTTGAACACAGATGTTTTCTGCTTCTATTGCTGCTACTTATATAAGTTATGCTGTTGGACATATTAAAAAATGAAAAAAAAAACTTCAATTAGAAGATGGTGATGGCAAACATTGCCGTCACTGAATTCAGAGAAATAACCATGGATAAGGTCATTAAGTCAAAGTTGGATTTTGAATTATAATCAGATTCCCAAGGGCCCTGGGGCAGATTATTCAGGTCTTTGTCGATTGTTCTCAGCTACATGCCAGTTATTAAGAATGTAGGATGTACTTTAATATTCATGTGCAGTTTTGGGGCTGTAACTTAAACCCATTTTAGAGGTTGATATACAGATTTCAATTGCCTATATCAGTACCTCCAGATATATATCTGCATATTATTTTCCTTAATGATGTTCACTTGTATATGCCTGGCACAACCATAAAGCATTTCATAGTCAGATAAAGGAATAGAACTGCTCATATAGATTTGAAATAAAAGATAAAGTTCACTAACTGCTATATGTGTCCAGAGATAGGAACTATCACAGTCAGTTTGTAAGATATAAAGGGAAAGGTTGATGAAAGTTGATGATATATGAGGTAAGGCTTGGAGAATAAGTAGTGGACAGAAGGACAGCAGGGGAGAAAGAGAGAGAGAATGAGAAAGAGAAATAGAGAGGAATAGAGAGAATAAGAGCATCTGTTTCAGGCACTGGTAGCTGTATGGACAATGCCATGGGTGTACTGGAGTATAAAATATATTAGGTCAAAACTCAGAGAACTTTACTTTGCATACCTTCTCTGAAAGATGTTTCTACCCTTTCAGTTCCCTTGAGAAATTTTCTAATGAAAATTCTTGCCTTATATGTATTACTAAATAGTAATGGTTTTAAGAGATAGTTGGTCAACAGAGAGGTGTGCAAAAAATTACTAATAGCCACATGTGCTATCAACAAAAGCTTAGAACTCTGACAATGATGTAGTGACATGAGGGCATAACAGTAGTATTAAAGAAAATGGAGAAAAGGATTTGAAATCAGAGTGACAGAATTTGAGTCTCTTCTCTGTTAGTAATTAATAGCATGATCTTTGCTTTTATTCAGTGTCTTCTGGATCTCGATTCATTTATAAAAAGAGAATGAAAATGCCTATCCTATCTAGCTTTTTAGGTTGCTGTGAGGATCAAATCAGATAAGTGCAAAATTAGGTGTTAATAGGAATATAATTATTACTAGTATAATAATGGTGATTTAAAAATTAATAGTATTTAAAGATTTTTATACCTATGCCAAATGAGGGTTTTTTCATTCTTTTTAATAACATTAATCTTGTAATATCAGAAATACATTTCTAAGATGAGTCACTGGTATAAGGATCACATTCGGATTCAAAAGTCCTTTCTGGATGGCTTAGAGACATTTAACTGTTAATATAAGTATGAAAGGTGAGGAACCTGAATCATTGATGGGGAAAAAGAATCAGTTTGGGGACATCAGTTAGACTTCAGTAGCTGATCTCATCTGGCAACGGAAGCTGAGCACAATGATTCTCCTTGCATCCTTTGGTTTCAAGTGTATTCCTATTATCATCTAATCCTTAAAGCTGAGTTTGGAAAGATGACTTTGTTACTCAGGATCGCCGCAAACAAGCTCCCATTTCTAAAACTTCAAGCAGGAAACATTGTCATGAGGCCATCATAGTATTTTATCTGCCAGATATGCTACAAATATATTTTCTCAGTAATTTGATTTTGGTTTTGCTCCTGTTTTTTTTTTTTTTTTTTAAGAGACAGAGATGATACTGTCTTTAATAAAATTAGACAAAGAACATTTTCAAATAACCAAACAAAGGAATGTCACTAGGCAACAAACATTTGGAAGCATGTTCAACTCTCACTAATAGTCAAAGGAATAACATGTAAATCACCAAGATAGTGTTTCAAATTATCAAACTGGAAATATTTAAAAGAAAAGTAAGTGGGCAAATTCATAACATCCTACAATGTAGAAGTGCTTAAATGAAGTATGGTAAAGTAATTAAAATGTGTTCTAAAACATAAATGACAATGAAGAAACGGTCACAATAAAATGCATGAGAATTGTCAGACATGTAATAGGTCACATGAAAGGAGTTAATAACAGTCACTTCTGGAAGGTTGTGTTACAGTCTTTTATTTTTTAATCTGAGTTTCAAATTTTCTCCAATGAATATTACTGTTATTAGTAAACAGTTTAAAATGTACATATGTACTCATGCACACTTAAGGATCATCTTCTAAAGTTGCTTCTTTCTGTTATATTAAATATGTAATATACCCAATATGACAGCCACATTCTTAAAAAAAAATGTATCTTATTGTGGTAAGAACACTTAACATAAGATCTACTCTCAACAAATTTTAAGTATACAATAAAGTTTTTTTGATTATACGTACTTTGTCATACAGCAGGTTTTTAAATCTTATTCACCTTACTTAATTGAAATATTGAGCATTATGTTATGAAACATGCCTATTATTATGTTGATTAATAATTGGCCATTCTCCCCTCTTCCACTCTCTAATANTACTTTGTCATACAGCAGGTTTTTAAATCTTATTCACCTTACTTAATTGAAATATTGAGCATTATGTTATGAAACATGCCTATTATTATGTTGATTAATAATTGGCCATTCTCCCCTCTTCCACTCTCTAATAAGTAACATTGCAATATTTTATTTTTATGAATTTGGCTATTTTAGTTACTGTCCCTGGTGGCTCAGACGGTAAAGAATCTGCCTGCAATATGGGAGGCCTGGGTTTGATCCCTGGATTGGGAAGATTCCCTGGAGGAAGGGATGGCAACCCACTTCAGTATTCTTGCCTGGGGAATCCCCATAGACAGTGGAGCCTGGTGGGTTACAATCTAAGGGGTCACAAAGAGTCAAATATGACTGAGGGACTAAGGACACATATAAATGAAATCATGTAATACTTGTCTTTCTGTGTCTAGCTTGTTTCTCACCACATAATGTCCTCAATGTCCATCCATGTTGTAGCATACTGTAGAATTCCCTCCCCTTTTAAGGTTGAATAATATTCCTTAGTATGTCCATATAGTTACCTCTCCATATCTGTGTATTCTGTGTCTGCAGATTCAATCATCCAGTAAAGATTTGTTGAATCTGGGGAATGTGGAACCCATGGATATGGAGGAGCAGTTGTACTACAACATATATAAAATGCATTTGAACGTCAGAAGATTTGGTACTTGCATGGCTTTCTGGAACCAATCACCTATGGAAAGACTACTACATGTTCTTTATCCATTCATCTATCAGTGGACATTTAAGTTGTTTTATGCCTTAGCTTCCCTGGTGGTACAGATGGTAAACAATCTGCCTGCAATATGGGACACCTGGGTTCATACCCTGATTCAGGAAGATATACTGGAGAATGGAGTGACAACTCTGTACCACTTCTCTGTACTGTTTTGGTGAGTCCAGAACCAGAAAAAAAAAGGAAATTAGTTCAACTGACAAAAGAATTCAAGCATATCTCCTACTGTTTTGACTGAGAACTCTATTTTGCCTTCCCTAAATTAACTCAGAGACTACCATGAACCTAGAACTGCAGATGGTACCCAACGCAGAGCTGTCTTTTCAGAACCTGAGAAAGTCAAATGAGCAGCAATGAGGTAGGCCAAAGTATAAATGAGAAGTTTGAGCAATAATGACTGCAATGAGATAAAATACATAAGATAGAGGAAAATACAAAAATTTTGTAACATTTCTTTACAAACTACTAAAATTTGCTAAAGCAGCAATTCTTTGTACTGAAAAATGAGGAATAATCAAGCATTCATCCTTCCTTTTCAGAATATTTCAGGGTAAAAAGTTTANCCAAGGCCAGTGGCGGCCCTGTCTCTTATACACATCTTCCCAGGAAGGGAATCTTAAAAAAAAGAGGTTTCCAAAAACCAGAAAAAACTCTCGCTGCCGAGTGTGTGGCGAGCCTTGGAAGCACAGAGGGCAACATACCAGGAAGGAAAAATAAATAAATAATTAAAACCAATACATTAGGAGCCCAACAATAACTCCCCCAGTGGAGAAGCAACGTAGATCCCTGCAAAAAGTTCTAACATAAGACACCACCAGGTGCACAGAACAAAGGGCAGAACGAATTAGCCGGCAGCAGACCATCCCCCTCTGGTGACAGGGAGCCAGAGCCAGAAAGGCCAGAAATGGACAATCACATCCCAGAGAGACATTACCAAACTGCAAGCAAGCTTCTTTGCTAACTACGACTTCATAGGGTTCTGAACAGTCACCATCTGCCTAAGAAGGGGCACCAGTTGCACACCCAGAAAACTGAATGACAGGAATGGGAAAGGCGATAAGTCGCAGTGACCATGCTCGCCAAACACCCGAGCTACTCGGGCCTGGGAAGGGTGCAAAATGCAGGCCCAACCGAGTCTGCGCCTCTGAGGACTACCTGAGTGCCTGAGCCTGAGCGGCTTAGACCAAGGAGGTGCATGTATCCCAGGGCTGGCCTCAGACGGTTCCCGGCAGAGCAACCTAGAGCCTGAGGAGTGTGTGCCGTGATCGGGGGCAGGCCAAGCATGGCTGAGACACTGCGAGCACAAACCAGTGTTATTTGTTTGCAGCATACCTCCCTCCCGACAGCACGACTGAACAAGCGAGCCTAAAAAATAAGTGTCCACCACCACCCACCTTGTGTCAGGGCAGAAAACAGACACTGAAGAGACCAGCAAACAGAAGAAGCTAAAACAGAGGGAACCACCTTGGAAGGGACAGGTGTAATAGATTAAAACCCTGTCATTAGTACCGAACGCTTAGGAAGGGGCCTATAGATCTTGAGAAACATAAGCTGGACCAAGGAACTATCCAAAAGTGAACTAACCCCACACTGCCCACAACAACACCAGAGAAAATCCCAGATATACCTTTACTGTTTCTATAATCATTCTTTTTGTTTGTTTGTTTGTTTTTTCTTTTAAATTTTTTTAAATTTTTAAGTCCTCTATTTTTCCTTTAATTTCTATTTTTATAACCTACTATTACTTTTCAAAAAAAGAGAGACATTATTTTTAAAGCAAATGCTGTATATAGTCTTTTTGTGGTGGTTGTTGTTGTTTAATAATTCTTGTGACTTTGTTTTTTTTTTTTTT
>SJYV01031602.1:72350-146087 GCA_006410875.1 Neotragus pygmaeus
ATATATTTTCATTTACTATGTTCTAAATGCCTAGATTTTTTTTTTTTTAAGGCAAAGTTTCTGTTAGAGGTAAAAGAGGGAGAGAGGATAAAAACCAAACTTCAATCAGTAATAAACAAAATACTGTAAAACTATGACAAGTGCTATGAAAGAAATAAGAAACTAAATTACATGCTACCTGGTGTGCTTATATGTGAATTTTCTAAATGCTGATGCATGTTTATCAATGAAAATTTATACATATCCTTTCTTTGATATGTATAATCTTTACACAGTAAGACTGGGTCCTTATATGGTAATGAAATTCTAGGCTCTATATATGTCCATAAGCTAGTCTATCTCTGTCACTATGTTGTATAAAACTATATATTTGTGTGTCTATATATAAGCTCAGATTTTAAAATTCAAGTAAACTTATTTAAAAATAATTTTAATTGTCAGGGATGCTTATCATTCTCAGATATGAATCCAGCCTTTGAAAATATTTCTGCTGCCATAAAATGTATAAAAACAGAAATGTAACTTTTCTCTCTCCTGCATTTTCAGTCTAACCCAATGGTTTCTTCTCATTAATATTTATGCATGTTCAATTTTCACTTTCCTTAAAAAGGTTACTACTAGCATAACTACCAATTCTCCTTTGATCATACACATCTCATCAGCTATCACATTAATTCTTTCCTCACAACTAATGTCTTGGGAAATTTGAATAAAATTTGTGTATCCATCTGCCACTTAGTTGACTATAAAAAGTGGAAACTCATGAAAATGGTCTTTGTCAAGCTCAACAAGGGCAGGGGGGTGGTGGAAATCTGGATAGGGCATGTCAGTTTGTATTTAATGTTTTCTGAACAGTTTCATCACAGCTGTGCTTCTTCTTGAAACAGTTTTTCCTCTTGTCTTCCATGAGAAGATATTTTTTCATTTAACCCCTACACTTCTCTGGTTCCTTTGTCTCTGCCTAACTTTCAGATATTCCTTCATTATTTTCTTTGTGAAAGGAAGTAAACTGTTTTCTAAAACATTCTCATTTCTTATTTATTTGTTTGTTTGGAAACGAGAGTACAATTTCCACTCCTGATTCAGTACTGTCAATCATTTTACAGGTTAGCTTAGGTATTATAAACTTCCTCTTGGTATTTGCTGTTTTACTACAGTGTTTCTATATATATAATTATTTTTAATTATCTTAAGATAGATTGTGCTTCTTATATCTAAAGTCATATCTCTCATAAATTCTGGGAAATTCTAGAGAAGTTTCCTTTTGAATAATATCTAATCTCCATTTTTCTCTCTTCCATATTTTTGGAACTATTAGGTTAATGCTTGATCATTTTAGTCTATTCTTCATAATTCTTGATCCCTTCTTAAATTATTTTTGAACTGAAACTGTGGAGAACTCTTCAGACTTGTATTCCAGTTTAATAATTGTTCCTTCAAATGTATGAATTTGTAATTTAACTTTTTCTGGGAGAAACATCAATAAACTCAGAAACGCAATGGTAGAAAGCAAAGAACTAAAGACCTTCTTGATGAAAGTGAAAGAGGAGAGTGAAAAAGTTCGCTTAAAGTTCAAGAAAACTTTAGTTCAGAAAACTAAGATAGTGGCATCTGGTCTCATCACTTCATGGCAAATAGATGAGGAAACAGTTGAAATAGTAACGGACTTCATTTTCTTGGGCTCCAAAATCAGATGGTGACTGCAGCCATGAAATTAAAAGACGCTTGCTCCTTGGAAGAAAAGCTATGACCAACATAGACAGCATAAAAAAGCAGAGAGAAACACACACACACACACACACACACACACACACACATATACACAGCAGAGACATTAATTTGCTAACAAAGGTCTGTCTAGACAAAGCTATGGTTTTTCCAGTAGTCATATATGGATGTGAGAGTTGGACTGTAAAGAAAGCTGAGCACCAAAGAATTGATGCTTTTGTGGTGTTGGAGAAGACTCTTGAGAGTTCCATGAGCTGAAAGGAGATCAAACCAGTCAATCCTAAAGGAAATCAATGCTGAATATTCATTGGAAGTAATGATGCTGAAGCTGAAGCTCCAATACTTTGGCCACCTGATGCCAAGAACTGACTCATTGGAAAAGACTCTGATTCTGGGAAAGATTGAAGGCAGGAGGAGAAGGGGACAACAGAGGATGAGATGGTTGGATGGGATCACCGACTCAATGGACATGAGTTTGAGCAAGCTTCTGGAGTTGGTGATGCATTGGAAGGCCTGTTGTGCTGCAGTCAATGGGATTGCAAAGAGTTGGACATGACTGAGCGACTGAACTGATGCATTTTGAAAGTTCAAGGCTCTAGTTTTCATTTCTAAATATTCTATTTCATTCTTTTTCAAGTCCCCCTACTTTTTTTCTCAGAATGTCTCAGAATGACTTTACATTTAAAAAATTTGTCTTTCTCCTTTAATTAAATTTTGACTTCCCTATTTTATAGTACCTATCATATTTCAATCTTATTTCTGTCAGGTTTTTTTAAAATATGTGTAGAGCTTGTAGATGTATTTCTGCCATTTGCTGCATCTGTTGAATTTCTCTCACCAGATTTTTTCTTTATCTTTTTAATTTTTGTGTTTTTTGTGTGTGTGTGTGTGTGTGTGTGTGTGTGTGTGTGAGTGATTTTTGAACTTTGAGACTATTTTCTTTCTTTTTTTTTTTTTGGCCCTATGAAGTCCTTAAGACTTGTCTTAAGATTGGCTGCATTAAACACCCTGAGAATTCTTAGAAATGTTATGTGCCCTGGATTAATTTTTACCTTGAGTTTTTAAGGTTGAGGTGTCTTGAACTGTAGAAACTAGAATTTATGATATAGTCTTCATACATGTACAGGGAAGACTATATATGTTTTCACTTACAGTCCAAGCTAAGACATCTCCTTGTACTAAGAGGAATGTCATTGCATGCACCCTTCTGAGGAATTTTAACCTCTGATACTGGGTCTACACTAGGATAAATGCCTTTGTGGAATTAAAGAATTATCACCTATGTGAAGCTGACATTAATCTTCAAACATGTAGATAATAATTCTATCATTCTTCTATTGCCTTTCCAAGCAAAGTCACACACACACACACACGCACACACACACACACACACACACTCCCAGCAGTTATAGTTCACTAGCTGATCTAGTTTTCTGTACCATTCTCATTTCTGGGTTCTGAAAATCTGTATTATTTTTTACACATGCACCTATGTGTTAAAATGTTTGGTTGCTACTTGATCTAGCATTTCTCTTATGTCTATCACATTGCCAGAACTATTCAATATTTCTTTTCTTGTTCTCAGTCTTATTCTTTATATACTCCCTGCACATGACACCACCCTTCTGGCAGAAAGTGAAGAGGAGCTAAAAAGCCTCTTGATGAACATGAAAGAGGAGAGTGAAAAAGTTGGCTTAAAGCTCAACATTCAGAAAACGAAGATCATGGCATCTGGTCCCATCAATTCATGGGAAACAGATGGGGAAACAGTGGGAATTGTGTCAGATTTTGTTTTGGGAGGCTCCAAAATCACTGCAGATGGTGATTTAAAAGACGCTTACTCGTTGGAAGAAAAGTTATGACACACCTAGACAACATATTCAAAAGCAGACACATTACTTTGCAGACTATAGTCCATTTAGTCAAGGCTCTGGGTTTTCCTGTGGTCATGTATGGATGTGAGAGTTGGACTGTGAAGAAGGCTGAGCACTGAAGAATTGACGCTCTTTAACTGTGGTGTTGGAGAAGACTCTTGAGAGTCCCTTGGGCTGCAAAGAGATCCAACCAGTCCATTCTAAAGGAGATCAGCCCGGGGATTTCTTTGGAAGGAACAATGCTAAAGCTGAAACTCCAGTACTTTGGTCACCTCATGCGAAGAGTTGACTCATTGGAAAAGACTCTGACGCTGGGAGGGATTGGGGGCAGGAGGAGAAGGGGATGGCAGAGGATGAGATGGCTGGATGGCATCACTGACTCGATGGACTTGAGTCTGAGTGAACTCCAGGAGTTGGTGATGGACAGGGAGGCCTGGCATGCTGCAATTCATGGGGTCACAGATAGGCACCCATGACTGAGTGACTGAACTGAACTGAAGAGTGTAGGAGAGTTCCCTTTTCTCCAAAACCTCAGCAACATCTGTTATTTGTAGACATTTTTGTGATAGCCATTTGACAGGTGTGAGATTATATCTCATTGTGGTTTTCACTTGCATTTCTCTAATAATTAGTGATGCTGAGCATCTTTTCTTGTGCTTATTAGCCATCTGTGTGTCTTCGTTGGAAAATGTCTATCAGGTCTTCTGCTCATTTTTTAATAGAACTGTTTTTTTTTTTATATTGAGTTTTTATATTTTGTCTGTTAACCCCTTTTTGGTCACATCACTGGCAAATATTTTCTACCATCTCATATGTATGTTGTCTTTTTATTTTGTTAATTGTTTCCTTTCCTCTGACAAAATGGTTTTAATATTAATTAAGTCTTATTCATTCAATTTTTCTTCTGTTTCTTTTGCCTTAAGAGACAGATCTGAAAAAAAAAAAAAAACTGCTGCAATTTATTTCAAAGAATATTTTCCCTTTGTTTTCTTCTAGAAGTTTTGTGGTTTTGGGTCTTACATTTATATCTTTAATCCATTTTGGTTTTGTTTCTGTATACAGAGTTAGAGAATGTTCCAGTCCCATTCTTCTATGTGTAGCTGTGCAGTTTTCCCAGCACCGCTACCTGAAGAGACTGTCTTTTTTCCATTGTATATTCTTGTCTGCTTTGTTGTAGATTAATTGAACATAACTGAGTGGATTTCTTTCTGAGATCTCTATTCTGTTCCATTGTCTATGTGTCTATTTTTGTGCCAACATCATGCTGTTTGGATTACTATAATTTTTGAGTATTATCTGAAGTCTCAGAGGGTGGTACCTTCAGCTCTGTTCTTCTTTCTCCAGATTACTTTGGCAAATTGGTGTCTTTTTTTGGTTTCATACAGATTTTAGGATCATTTGTTCTAGTTCTGTGTGACCCGAATAAACAAAATATGAAATAAAAGAGGAGAAATTACAACCAATGCCATAGATATACAAAAAATCATAAGAGAATTCTAAGAACAGTTATATGCCAATAAATTGGACAACCTAGAAGACATGGAACAATTTCTAGAAACATGCAACCTGTCAAGACTGAATCAAAAAGAAAACAATTTGAATAAACCAATCACTAGTAGTATAACTGATTTTATAATAAAAAGTCCTAGCCACACTCTCCTCCTAAAAAAAAACCGTCTAGGATCATAGTTTCATAGGAGAACTCAAACACTTCAAGAAGAATTAATACCTATCATTCTCACACTATTCCAAAAAAGTGAAAAACGTAGAACACTCTCAAATTCATTCTATGAAGCAACCATTACCCTGATACTAAAACCAAAGACTACATAAAAACAAATATTACAGACCAATATCTTTGATGAATATTGATGCAAAAATCCTCCAAAAATATTAGGAAACCAAATGAAACAACGTATAAAAAAGGATCATACACTATGTACAAGCCGAATTTATTCTGGAATCACAAAGATGATTCAACATTCACAAATCAATCCTATACTACATTACAAAAGGAAACATAAGAATCACATATCATCTCAATAGCTGCAAACAAATCATTTGACAAAATTCAGCATTCATTCATGATAATATCTATCACCAAAGTAGATATAGAGGGAGCATATCTCAACATTATACAGGACATTTATAAGAAACACACAGCCAGCATCATACTCAACAGCGAAAAGCTGAAAGTCTTTCCTCTAAATTCAGGAATAAGACAAGGATACCTACTCTTGTCACTTCTAGTTAACATAGTATTGGAAGTTCCAGTATAAGCAACCAGAAAAGATAAAGAAATATAGAAAACACCTGAATTGGAACTAAAACCGTGACTATTTGCAGGTGACATGGCACTTTATATAAGAAAATATTAATGTCTCCACCTTAAAACTATTAGAATAAATGAATATAGTAAAGTTTCATTATATAAGATTGCTTTTCTATACACAAACAGCAAGCTATCAAAAGAGAAAGCATGAAAATAACCCCATTTATAATTGCATTAAAAAGAATAGAATACCTAGGAAGAAGCTTAACCAAGGAGGTGAAAGACCTATACTCTGAAAGTGTAAAACACTGATGAAGGCAATTTAAGATAATACCAAAAAAAAATGAAAAAATAACTTGTGCTCCTGGGTTAATATTGTTAAAATTGCCCTACTACCCAAATCAACCCACAGATTTAATGCAACATCAAAGCAACTGAGTTGGTTTCAAATTCTGGTTTCACTATTACCACCCAGCAAGGCCTACTCCTCTCTGTATTTCATTCTTGTCAACAGTAAAGAGAGATTTTAGCACAGTTGACCTCTAAACTGCCAAGTTAAGCAGGGACTAGGTCAAATCATTCATATCCAAAACTCCACTGTTTAAAGTTTTGGTCAAAGAATGACTTGCTTTAGATTCTGTTGATGTGCCTTCTGCCTTAATCCTAGTTCTTTTTCATTTTACTGATGGGAGGTGCCAACTCAGGGGACTTAAGAGAAGTTTATTTGATCTCTGATTCAGAAAGATACCCTAGAGGAGGGCACAGTGACCCACTCCAGTATTCCTGCCTGGAGAATCCCATGGACAGAGGAACCTGGCAGGCTACAGTACATAGGATCACAAAGAGTTGGACACGACTGAAATGACAGCACACACATGAACGGTGTTTTTAAAGATAGAATATTCTCATAACCAAATTAAAATTTAGCCACTCTAACATTTTCTTACCATCTACTGAGAGAACCCTTCCAATTCCCAAGAGGAGAGAAAGCTATTAGAGCAAACAAACAGTAACGTTGGGGGTTGCCTTCTCCCACTATGGTCAGAACAGTATAGCCTTAGAACAGTATTTAAGAAGAGGAAATTATCAGATAAATTTGTGGTATCTGAAACACCAGGAACTTTTCTCTACCCTGTCAGGCTGTACCCCTTGCCCCAGATATTGGATAGTTTATATTGCTTTTACATAACTAACTCTTTAGAATAGGTGTATAGAAGCACATCTCTGTCATCCTTGGGTTCTCCTTATTTTTAATCAGGTTTGGCATGGCCCTGGGACAAGCCAACACTCCACAAAGTAATCTACATGAGATATAGGCATTGTTTTAAAAAATAAAAGCTTTTTTAAGAAGAAATATATAAGCTTGTACAAAAGGAGGTTTCTTAACTCTTTCATAGGATCATAATCAAACAGAACTTTATTTTTATTGTTTCTTATATATTTCCACAACCTAAGAAAGACAAAAAGGCATTATAATAATGCCAATCTGGGAGAAAGCAGTCCTATTCCTCCACCCTTGGTCTTCCACATGTTCCACCATGACAAGCACTATGATAACTGTACAGGAAATGTATTTACATGTCACTTTGTGTGCTAACCTCAAAAAAAATGAAAATCTAAATTAATAGCTGGAACAATTGTTTTCAGTCCTACAAACTTATTACAATTATTTGTAGGGCTATATAAAAATACCAGTGACACCCCAGTCCTTCCCAATATCAGAATGTTCAGAGAATCCTTTCCATCTGCAATCTCGTGTCCCTCAGTTCTTATACTGTTATTTCTTTGATAGTTCTTGACTCTCCATTTTCTATCTCTTCTCTTTCAATGCATTTACTACATTTTCTCTGGATTTCCGAAACGTCTGATGATTTTTGGATGGCTTGTTCATAATTAAGAGCTGATTCACTTTGCTATACAATCGAAACAAATACAACCTTGTAAAGTGACTAAGTTCAGTTCAGTTCAGTCGCACAGTCGTGTCTGACTCTTTGCGACCTCATGGACTGCAGCACGCCAGACTTCCCTGTCCATCACCAACTCCCAGAGCCTACTCAAACTCATATCCATCATGTCAGTGATGCAAAGTACATATAATATTTTTATTCAAATAAACGCTTCAGAATTCAGAAACTATTTTTTTTTTTAAAGAATAAAACCACACACTGCTTGAGAACTCTGTTTGTAGAGGAGGAACTACATGATAATCATGGGATAAACTGTTTTTTTTTTTTTTCTGAGGAACCATTAAATATTGGTCTCTCAAGGTCAATTTTATGAGGTGAGTCAGTTTCTCAAGAGACTAATGCACTCCTGTTATGCTGGGGTGACACAACCTGGTGTCCTATGAGGAGGAGAGGGGAAAGCCAGCTGGGAGTCTCAGTACATTCACTTTCACTTAATTCTTTTGTTTTCCACTCTGGATTTCACCACTGGCATCCATTGTGTTAGGTGTCTTAACGTCTGGAGGTTCTCAAGTTCCGCTTTCAGACACACAACATTTGGTCTCCTATCTGGGAGGAATAGAAAGTGGGTGATTGCTGTGGAGGGTGGGGTGAAGACCTGGATGTCCACTGCTCTAAATACAAAATTTCAGCAAGTCCAACTGTTTTCATCCCAGCTCCTTTCCCCTGTCTTCTGTAGTATCTGATACATCAGGATGAATTGTTCTGGGGTTTGTGTGGAAGATCATCTCATCTTTCAATATCTGCCCCGTGTTGGCATTTTTATATTATTTTATAGTTATAAATTCTTCCATTTTTGTTAGCTCAGTCAACTCTTTCATCCACTTTCAGCCTTTTTCTGAAAAGGTATTCCTTCTACTAGAATATAAACCCCACAATGCGGGGATTTTTGTATGTTCTGCTCACTGACTTTTCTCCAGTTCTGAGAACAATGTCTGGCACATAGCAGGCACTGGATACACATTTGTGAAATAAATTGATGTTGAAATATCTTCTTTTTTTGCCACTGTTGCTTCTCTTACTTTCTTTGCCCTTAGCTTAGTGCAATTTTTATTCCTTTACTTTCATTTCAGCAGTGTCTCTGAAGTGAGAGATGGTAAACATAAGAGTTTAATCCACCATGTGAACAAGAGTAATTTTTAAGGTGGTTAAATTAGACTATCTGATTATTCTCTGTGAGATCATAAAAGGGTTTCATTTCTCTGACTGTTTAAGAGTTATATCCTTAGCCCGATCTAGCCCTTGATTTCCAAGCCATTCCAGCTTCTATTTTTAATTAATAATTCTCTAATTTATTTATTCTCTTATCAATCCATTCTTCACATTTATTTATTTTTGAAACACCTAGTATTCATTCTGTAGAATATCTGTGTATCGTGCCAGGAATTCAATGAGGTCATCCAGCATAGGCCAAACCCTCAAGGTGCTCACACTTCCTGAATAGAGGCCAGCAGTGTGACTGACAGACTCTTTAACTCTGTATTTCTAGCAAGCAAATGCCCCTAAAGATAGAATTGATGTTTTATGCAGATCCCCTCCACAAGACAACTCCTAGTGGTTAAACATGAAGGGGTCCTCACATAAAAATGTGCCCACAGGCACAGACACACAAACACAGGGATCCAANCCTGTGGTGGATTCATGTCGATGTATGGCAAAACCAATACAGTATTGTAAAGTAGAATAGAGTAAAAAAAAAAAATAAAAAAACACTGAAGCAGGTATTAAATAATTATGGACATGTATAGTTCTACTATTCAAACTTGGTTAAAACAATAAAAAAGAAAGTAAAGTAAATGGGCATATTCAAAAAAAAAAAAAGATAGTGGGAGAATTTTTAAATCCCTGTGGCAGTCACATCCAGGTCAGCTGGCTGTTGATCCCCTCCTCTGTATCTGACCACTCAAAGGCAAAAAGCTCCTGGCTCCTGGGCACCAGGGAAAGACTAAAGAAAGTGTCTTTTAGATCTAGGACCATATACAAGTGATGATCTGGTGGGAGCGAACTCAAGAGGTTGTATGGGTTTGGTACCATAGGGTGAATATCTAGAACTCGGCAGTTAACCTCCCGCAGGTCCTGTACTGGCCGATAGTCATGAGAATTTGGTTTTTTAACAGGGAGCAGGGGAGTATTCCATGCCGACTGACAGGGTCTCAAGATTTTCTGGGCTAGGAGCCTGCNTCTTTGAGTTACAATGCTTCCATCTTCTCTCTCCTACATCTTGACAGAGGAAGAGGAAGCAAGTTAAATATAAAAAATGAGATTCAGTACAAATAAATGGATTCAAATCTGTATTATTTACTTTTGAGAAAATAAATAGTGAGCATGTTTTCTCACCGTGCACCCAAATCATCTCCCCACCCAGGGAATCCATGAAGGTACTTTCCAGCAAAGTGACAGAGTTGGCCAGAAGAAAATCTACAGACCATTTAGGAAGCATCCTTGTTGTTGAACACACTAGAGTACAATCTATAAAAAGCTGAAAAGGAAAGGGGAGAAGTTATTGTACATTGGGAGGTTTTCTCAAGGTATTAATCTGACTACCTCTAAGCAAGTGGTTTTTGTTGTTTAGTCACTCAATTGTGCCCAACTTTTTTGTGAACCCATGAACTGTAGCCCACCAGGCTCCTCTGTCCATGGAATTCTCCAGGCAAAAATAGTGGAGTGGATTGCCATTTCCTTCTCCAAGGGATCTTTCTGACCCAAGGATCTAACTATGGTCTCCTGTACTGCATGCAGATTCTTTACCACTTCGCCACCAGGGAACCCCATCTTCAAAACAGCCACAACAAATCACAGGTTGCCTAGACCCTGGGTGGTGTATAGTACAGCAGCAGGAGAAAGCACAGGTTAAACAGCAAGATAAAATCTACTGGGGTAGCCCCAGTCTGAATCCTGCATCATACAAACCAAGAGAACACCAAACAAAAGTCATGAACAGTAAAAGAAAACACTCTGAATATTTATGCTATCAACTATTCAATAGTTGATACATCAACAAACTTTCATGGGTTTTCTTTCATGAGGTTGTTTAAGAAGGACTATGAGGTCAGATAAACAGAGATGCAAAGCCTGTTACCCTACTTGATGGCAAGTGATTCAAAGGCAACTTTTTAAATTCACTGAGCCTTGATTATGCCCTGTGTTAAAATCAAGATTACAATAGGTTTGCTGCTTCATGATGTTGTTATAAAGTTTAAATGAGATAATGTATGTAAAAGCAGGGCAGCGATAAGTGTATTTGTAATTGATATTCTATGCCTATGGTGGCTACATTCAATCTGCAAATACAGTTGACAATGATAAAATTATCTGAAAAAAAATTTAAAAGACATAGGCCACATTGAAGTTTCAGGCATTAACCCAAAAAGTGAAGTTGCTGTCTTTACTATGTGGGGCTTTGTAGAATGTACTACTTTTGAGAAGATGATCATTTTGGTCTTATTTGATCATTTCTCATATAAATATTATATACTTGTTTAGCATTCACCTTAGCTCTGAACTCTGCTCACTGTTGCTCACAAGAATTTCTCATACTTCCTGTCACTGATGTCCTGTTTCCTCCAGGCTCCCAAACTTTGTCTATTNATATTATATACTTGTTTAGCATTCACCTTAGCTCTGAACTCTGCTCACTGTTGCTCACAAGAATTTCTCATACTTCCTGTCACTGATGTCCTGTTTCCTCCAGGCTCCCAAACTTTGTCTATTTATTAATATTTTGTTCCAGTGTTTTTTTTTCTCCAAAGCCTAGCAGGCTTAATGAAGGAAACTGAGCCCAGCAGTCAGTGAAAATAGAGAACTAGAAAACTAAGGGAAGCAGCAGTGATCAAGGGATGAGGCCAGAGATAAAGGTAAAAAAAAGTTACTAGTTGTTTTGGGGTAAAGAGAAGCAGAATAAAGGACTGAGAATCAGGAAAAGAATGTAGTAGGCACTCCACTCCATTTACCGAGTACTTGTTAAGTGTAAGGATTATGGGAGGAATTTCCTATTATTATCTAATATAAGACTCACAACTCCTTATGAGAGAAGTACTAGTATTATGTATTTGTAACATTTCCACTTGGAGAATAATCTACCATAAAAGAGTAGCAGTCTTTAGATACAGGAAAAGGCAGAACATGGGCAGAGGCAGCGTAATTAAAGACAAAGAACAATGAACTTTTCAGGGCTTTTTTGGGGGGAGCTCCAAAATCACTGTAGATGGTGATTGCAGCCATGAAATTAAAAGACACTTACTCCTTGGAAGGAAAGTTATGACCAACCTAGACAGCAGATTAAAAAGCAGAGACATTACTTTGTCAACAAAGGTACATCTAGTCAAGGCTATGGTTTTTCCAGTGGTCATGTATGGATGTAAGAGTTGGACTATAAAAAAAAAAAAAAAGCTGAGTGCCGAAGAATTGATGCTTTTGAATTGTGGTGTTGGAGAAGACTCTTGAGAGTCCCTTGGACTTAAAGGAGATCCAATCAGTCCATCTTAAAGGAGATCAGTCCTGGGTGTTCATTGGAAGGACTGATGCTGANAAAAAAAAGCTGAGTGCCGAAGAATTGATGCTTTTGAATTGTGGTGTTGGAGAAGACTCTTGAGAGTCCCTTGGACTTAAAGGAGATCCAATCAGTCCATCTTAAAGGAGATCAGTCCTGGGTGTTCATTGGAAGGACTGATGCTGAAACTGAAACTCCAATACTTTGGCCACCTGATGCAAAGGGCTGACTCATTTGAAAAGACCCTGGTGATGGGAAAGATTGAAGGCAGGAGGAGAAAGGGATGACAGAGGATGAGATGGTTGGATGGCATCACTGACTCAATGGACGTGAGCTTGGGTAGGCTCCAGGAGTTGGTGTTGGATGGAGAGGCCTGGCGTGCTGCAGTTCATGGGGTCTCAAAGAGTCGGACACCACTGAGTGACTGAACTGAACTGAACTGAACTGAATCTCATTCTCACCTTTGTCACTTTTTGCTACTACAATGTTATTCTGGACAAGTCTCTCACCTTTCTGAACACTGGGTTCCTCTTCTGGAGAATATGGATAATAAGCCTTGCTTACCTCACACTGTTGTGGTGGATCACACCCAAGCTGGCATGTTGCCACAGTGGTTAAAGTTGTGCATTCTAGAGTGAGGAGGCTTGACATTCACATGTGAATAACTAACTGTGTAACTTTGGGCAAGTTGTCAGCCCTCTCAGTCCTTCAGTCCCTTGGTCTCTAAAATAAGGATAATAATAGAAGCCACAATAAGGGTTGCAGAAGAATTAAATTAGTTAATACATGAAAAGTGTTTTGGACAGAGTCTAATGTATATTGTTTCATGCACTAATGTTATAATAACTCACTCCACTAGCAAGGGAAAGAAAATTTTAAACTGTACACTCTACACAACACAAGCCTTAGGGATGATTTTTATTAAAAATTAAGCTAAATTGCATTTTTCATCCATGCTGATATTCCTTTCTATAGGATCTTATGAAGGTGGTTCACATACACGATTAATTGGCACACTGAGTGATCTAGCATCCCAACTTCTATATATGAGAAATATCCCCTACAAATAAGAAATTACTCAAATGTGTTATTGGATAGATGTAGTCGACACCATTCTATCGTCTTTTCTACCTTGCTGAATCCCACCTGGTCTTCAGGACTGAGTGATGTGCTGGGTAGCAGAGAACTAGGAAAGGACACATCAGGGCCTCAGAGTCTACTCTAGAACTTCTGGAAAAAAAATGTTGAAATCGTGGCACACTGACAACATCACTTCTCTGATAGCCACCCAAACGAACAAAACAAACAAACCTTTAGAGAGGCCAGGAAAATTCACATGCTCCATATTACAAACTTCAGATAATAGTGGTCAGGTAAAATACACTGTAGACTGAGAGGAAGGAGGAGACCCCATTCCAGACTTTCTAGCTCCTGAATACTGACAATACTCTCACACAGTAAGTAAGTGAAAATTTCTGCTGATAGCTCTCAATTTGGAAAGATGGGGGCTGGAGGCAAGAACGGATCAAAAAAGATATTGAGCACACCCTGTTTACATTGTGTTCCTTGATTGCAGCTCTCTACAGGAGAGGTAGAGATGAAAGAGAAACCATATGACTAAACACATCATCTTTTTTCCTGACCCAGCTTCTGAACAGTAGTGAAGTCTTGTGACAAACATCTCTAGAACTACAAGTCAGAGGCTATTATGTAAAGAAAAATATGTGCTAACCCATAAAACAATTGACAATTAAGTGAGACACACATACACATTTGTCTTTGAAAATTTGGCAATATAGTTTATAAATAGTTACAATTACACTACTATACACAAAACAGGTAACTAGTAAGAACTTACTGTATAGGACAGGGAATGCTGCTCAATACTTTGTAATGACCTTTAAGGGAAGATAACCTTAAAAAAAGTAAATGACTATATGTCTGTCTAAGTGATTCACACACATGAAATTAACACAGCATTGTAAATCAAACTATATGCCAATAAAAATTAATTTAAAATAATTATAATTAAATACAGTGCGTAAAAATCCCTCAAATTGCAGATTTTTTTAAAAAGTAGGAAAGATTGATGATAAGCAAGTGTGAATATATATGTATGGGCAGCTGTTCTTTTCTCATTTCTTATGGTCATAATAGAGCAGCTGCTACTCTTAAGTGTGTTTTGCATCCTTTCACCTTCCATCTTCAAAGGGAATTAATTTTTAAAATATCCACTCTTTTAATCTCCAGTTTCATTATTGATATGTCACATCTACATTTAAATATAACATCATTTCCATCTTAGGCTTTGCCCTCCTCCAAATCCCACCAGCTACTATCCTATATCTGTCCTCTGCCTTAGCTGTCAATCACTCCACAGCCAACTTTCCACTGTAATTAGGATCCTGTTCCTACCAGTCATCTGCAATTGCTCTCATAAGCTCATCAATAATCTTTTTATATTTCTCAGTCTTCTGATCTTCTAACCTATGTTCACTTCTCAGTGTGCTCTGAGCGAATTCATCCACTCCAATGGATTCAATTACCATCAATGAAATCAGTTCTCAATAAAATCCCCTGGGGAATTATCAGGATATCCAGAAATGCATGGTTGGGGAGAATGTATAGTTTGAAAAGTTTGAAAACACGTATTACAAATGGTAATCATTGTTTAATACAGACTATTAAGTATAACCTCTAAAATATTAAATATTAGGGAAATACAAAAGATAGTCAGAACACATTTTATTCATGAAACATATCTAAACATTTCACAGGGAAACTTCATGACATCAAAGACAATGAAAACAAAGAAAAAACATAACTGTCTACAACTTGACTGTAGACTACTTAACAGTAAGTAAATTGACAACACACTACTTAATAGCAAGATTGAAGCCAGAATATAGTAAAATAAAAATTGCCAAATTTTGGATCTGTAACCCTAAAATTATATACCCAGGTAAATGATCACTCAAAAGAGAAGGCAAAATAAGAGTGTTCAGACAGTAAAGGTCTGGGATCCATTACAACTAACAGATCATCACTAAAAGAAATACTAAAAGATGCAATTCAGAAAGAGGGAACATTAACTGAGATAGAAAGAATGAGAGACAAGAAGGAATTGCGAGCAAAACAATTCAAGTATACATAAGGAATACACAACAAGAAGGGTTTTAAACAATATCTATATTAAGAATAATTATTTGGAGGAATAAAGTCTCAAAAAATATTCTTTTTAAAGTAGAAGAAAAATGGAAAATCTGAAAAGAACAAAATTCATGACAGAAATTGAGCCAATAGTTTAAAGAAGTGTCTCCTACCTCAAAAGCATCTAGAAATTTAAAGGCATGCATTTTCAAATATTCAAGTACTGGATATTTTTTCTTTCCATTCCTTTACAAGCTGGTCTAATTTTCCAAATTTGTATTAAGTTATTTGTAAGATAAAAGTTAGTTCAGGAAAATAAAACTTTAGGTCAATATCACTTATCATTATATATAGAAAAAGACTAAATATATTTTAAGCTAGTCAAATTCATTAATATATGCTGCTGCAACTGCTAAGTCACTTTCATTGTGTCCAACTCTTGGCAGCCCTATGAACAGAAGCCCACTAGGCTCCTCTGCCCATGGGATTCTCCAGGTTATAATACTGAAATAGGTTAAACTGATCAAATTCAGTAATATATATGTGCACACAAAAATATATGTGCACCGATTTTATGTACATTTATGTGTATGTGGGTGCATGTGTTAGAGCAAGAAACTTTCCTCTCAGGAATGTATCCATGATTTAAATTGAATAAATTAATTAGCATAACTCACCATTTGAGATACTGATATTAAAGAACAATCACAAAAACATCTCATTAAGGAGAGAAATAGCATTTTATAAATTTCAACACAAATTCTTGATTTTCAAAAATGCCAAGTAAACTGGGAATATAAGGCAATCTTCCTAACATGATAAAATATAACCTGCAAAAACCTTTAACAAACATCATACTTAATGATGAAATGTTTAAAGTCAAGAATAAGAAAAGGGCAGCTGCTGTCACTTTTATATTTAACATTGCACAAGAGGCCATAGGCAGAACTATAAGATGAGGAAAATAACTAGAATATGTTAGGACTGGAAAGATATAAATAGAAAAAGAGAAAGAGAGTTTAGTATTCCCAAACAATTATGATTGTTTATATGGAAAACCAAGAAAGTCTTCATGCTATGAAATTATTAGAACGAATAAGGAAGTTCTAATGAAAGAGACACAAGTACAACATAAGGAATAATAAATTGCATTGCAGTTTTACACAACACTAACAACTAGACAAAGCATTTTTATAAAATATATTATTTGTATATCATTTAAAAATAACTATAAGGTACCTAGGGAAAAGAATAATAGAAAATACACAAGTTTTTTTGTGAAATTGATATAATATTCAATGAAGTAATACAGTAAATTTAAGGAAAGGGAAATATATACCATGTGTTTGGATGGACATATTCCCTGGTGGCTTGGACGGTAAAGAATCTGCCTGCAATGTGGGAGACCTGGGTTCGATCCCTGATTTGGGTAGATCCCCTGGAAGAGGGCATAGCAACTCACTCCAGTATTCTTGCTTGGAGAATCTCATGGACAGAGGAGTCTGGTGGGCTACAGTCCATGGGATCTCAAAGAGCCAGACATGACTGGGTGACTAACACACACATACACACACACACACACACATTTGTATAATAAATATCAGTTTTCCATTAATATAAAAATTCAATGAAATTCTAATCAAAATCATGATAAGAAATTTTTCAAGGATTTTGAGAAGTTGATTCTAAAAATGAAATGGAACGGCAAAGAGCCCAGAATAAATAAGAGAATTTTCAAAAGTACTGTAAGGGGTTTTCACTTTTAGTGACCAAGATTTATTAAAAATTAGAGCTATAGCTACATATATAGCTCTAAGGGAAGCGAAGGGGATGACAGAGGATGAGATAGATGATTGGATGGCATCACCAACTTGATGGACATGGGTTTGGATGAATTCCAGGTGTTGGTGATGGACAGGGAGGCCTGGCATGCTGCAGTTCATGGGGTTGGAAAGAGTCAGACACAACTGAGCGACTGAACTGAACTAAACTGAAAGTTATAGCATCCAAAACAGTAAGATACTTGAAAGAAAAGACAAATAGAGCACATGCTTGTAGTATGGAGACTAGAAACAAACTCACAAAATATGGAACCTTGTTATGTAATATCAGTAATAATAGAAATCTGAGGGGAAATGGCAGAGTACTATAATAAATGGTGCTAATATAATTGGCTGTCCATATGGGAAAATAGTTCCCTACCTCCAATCAAACTTAGATATCAATTCTTAGTAGATTAAAGACCTACATGTAAAAATCAAAGTATATAATTTAATGAAGTAAACAAAAGACACTAGTGTTATGGGTTCAGGTTAGGGAAGATCTCCTTTTAAAGGTATACAAAGGTGAAATCATGCTACAACATGGATGGACCTTGAAAATATTATGCAAATTGAAAAAACTAGCCACATAAGATGAAACATCTGAAACAGGGAAATCTAGAGAAACAGAAAATAGATTAGAAATTGCTTATGGCTGGAGGAATGGGGATTGGGGGAATTTACTAAAAGGTATAGGGTTGCTTTCTAAGGTGATAAAAGTGTTCTAAAACTGACTGCAGTGGCAATTATATACAACTGTGAATATACTGAAAAGTACTGAATTTTATGCATTAAATATGTTAATTGTATGATGTGTGAATTATATCTTAAAGCTATGAAGAACAAGGTCAAGAGATAAATGAATAAATTGAGATACAGTGTTTGACAACATTGAAATTTAAAAACTTATATAGAATAAAACGAAAAACAAACAGACTCAGAGAAGATATTTCCAGTGGATGTAACTTTTATAAGAGCACCACTAAATTTCAATTAACAAAATCCAAGGGGAAAAAACAAAAGACAAAGTAAATGTGCTGGTAACCCACTTCAGTATTCTTGCCTGGGAAATCCCAGGGACAGAGGAGCTTGGTGGGCTATAGTCAGTGGGGTTGCAAGGGTCGGACACAACTTAGCAACTAAATGACAACATGTACTGGCAAATGTCATTTATGCATGGAAAATAGGCATACAAAATGATGCTCAGTTGCACCTGTAATCGTGTGTTCTCAGTCTCTCAGTTTTGTCCACTTCTTTGAGACCCTGTGGACTGTAGCTCACCAGGCTCCTCTGTCCATGGGATTCTCCAGGCAAGAATATTGGAGCAGATTGCCATTTCCTTCTCCAGGGAATCTTTCTGACCGAGAGATCAAACCCACTTCTCTTTCATCTCTTGCACTGGCAGGCAGAAGCTTTACCACCAAGCTACCTAGGAAGCTCACACTAATAATCAGGAAAGTGTAAATTAATACTATAAATAATACTGATAAGATGAGAATTTCTGGCAATATTAAATGTTGGTAGGATGTAGAAACAGGAATTCTTATGTAGTGCTGGCTAAAGTGCAAATTTCTATAATCATAGAGGAGAGGATTTTGACAAGACCCAATAATTTAAAGATGCATGCTCTCCATAAGCTAATAATTGCACTCACATAAAATGTTCATAATGTGAGGTGTCCAATACTGTAGGATCACCATTAACAGTGTAAAATTGGAAACAATACACATTTCCAGTAATAGAAAAAAGGATAAATTCATTGTGGTTCAGTCAGACAGCAGAAAAATAAGCAGTCCTTAAAATGAAAAAATTTACCTTAAAAACATAATATCAGATAAGAAAAATGAGTTGTGGGAGAGCATAAGAGGCTTGATAACATTTACGTAGAGATGAAAACATATTATCTGTTGTTTATGGATGCATTGGTCAAGATAGTTTGGATTGAGTTGTGGTAAAAACAACAAAGGCAATAAAATAATTTCAGAAATTTCAAGCACCAAAGTTTTATTTCTCACTCGTACTACAAGTCAGTTGAGGGTTTTTAAGGAGTCCAGCCCCACATCTTTATTCTGGGGCTCAGGCAATTCAACACCCATTATCTGGAAAATTGGAGGCTGCCATGCAGGATGGACATAGAGCATTTGAGAACCTCAGATGAAGAGTTAAATGATCTGGCCTCAACATGGCACATGTTATATCTATTCATAATTTATTGGCTAGAAATAGCCATAAGGTCCCATCCCACCTCAAGGGGACTGAAAAGTGCCAACCTGCTATATGTTCAGAAATTCTAAGAATTGAAAATATTTGGTGAATAGAGTTAACAACCAAATTTGGTATGTGTACACACAAAATTCAAGATATTGCTAGGCAACATGAAACAATAAGTGGACAAAGGAAGGATACACAAGGAGATTTATTCTATCTTCAATATTTTATTCTATGAAACTATAAAGGGAAGCATGCATGACATATGGGAGAATACTGAGATTTGGCACAGCTGAATGTTAGGTACACAAACACTAATTTTATCATTATATATAGTTTTCCATTTGATAGAATTACATAATAAGATTTAAAATATGAGAAAAATAAAAAAGTAAGAGCTACTTATAGTAATAAGAAAAGAGAGAAAATATTAAGAAAGACAAACTAACCTCAAGTGCAGGAATCATTTAAGAATGTATTGTACAGTCACAATGTTTTTTAATATTTTAACATGACTGGAATGGTTACTTTCTAGAAAAATATACATCTCCAAAATGACTCAAAAAGACAAAAAGCAGAAATGGGCTAATAAGCATGATAGAAATTGATAAAGATATTGAAGAACTGTATTTTCTTCTTAACCAAATTGTCAGGAAAAAATGGTTTCACAGGTGAAATTTTCCATGTTTTGAGAAATGGATAATATAACATTCATTTATTTAACGCCTTGCAAGTCATATGCTAAGACATTGATTCTGGGAAAGACTGAAGGCAGGAGGAGAAAGAAGGGGATAACAGAGGATGAGATGATTGGATGGAATCATCAATTGGATGGGCATGAGTTTGAGCAAGCTCCGGGAGTTGGTGATGGACAAGCAAGCCTGACGGGCTGCAGTCCACTGGGTCACAAAGAGTTGGACACGACTGAATGACTGAACTGAATTGAACTAAGGCATATTCTGGCCTCTCGGGTGGCGCTAGTGGTAAAGAACATGCCTGCCAACTCAGGAGACAGAAGAGATGAGGGTTCCACTCCTGAGTTAGGATGATCCCTTGGAGGAGGAAATGGCAACCCACTCCAGGATTCTTGTCTGGAGAACCCCATAGACAGAGGGGTTTGGGGGACTACAGTCCATAAGTTCTCAAAGAGTCAGACATGACTGAAGCGAGTTAGCATGCACACAGCACACACAAGGCATATATGCTAAGTGTTTTATATTTATTATCTTTTATTAAGAATAAAAGTGGTATAATTTTATTTATTTTTCTTTCAGTTTTATTGAGATATAACTGGCATACAGCACTATATAAGATGTATAGCATAATGATTTGAATTACAAATGTCATGAAATGATGACCACAATAAGTTTAGTGAACATCTATCATCTTATATAGATACCGAATAAAAGAAAAATGTATTTTTTCTTGTGATGAGAACTCAGGATTTACTCTTTTAGCAACATTCACGTATATACAGTAGTGTTATAGTAATCATGCATATATTACATCCATATCAATTATTTATTTTATATCTGGAAGTTTGTACCTTTTGACCACCNTTGTGATGAGAACTCAGGATTTACTCTTTTAGCAACATTCACGTATATACAGTAGTGTTATAGTAATCATGCATATATTACATCCATATCAATTATTTATTTTATATCTGGAAGTTTGTACCTTTTGACCACCATCATCTCATCCCCCCCCCCATTCCTATCCCTGCCTCTAGTCACCACAAATCTGATCTCTTTTTCTGTGTCTGTTTGTTTTTGAAGTATAATTAACCTAGAACATTATGTTAATTCCTGTTACACAATATAGTGATGTGAAATTTCTAGGCATTTCAAAATGGTCACCGTGATAAGTTTAGTTACCATCTGTCACAAAGATATTACATAGTTATTGACTAAATGTCCCATACTGTACATTTCATCCCTGTGACTCATCTATGGTGGATGAGTAAAAAATAAGGAAATTAAGAGGTGCGAGCATCCAGTTGCATTCACTACCTTTTGATGTCTCCTGAGGAGACTCATTTGATGAATTTAATTATGCTCATTTATAAATGTTGAAACAGAAAAAGTAGTAAGGCCAGATTTTAAATTCATTCCTCTGTCTATACAGATTGTTCTTTTAGAAGTTATAATCCTATAACATCTATGCATTTGAAACTGTTTTAGAGCATGGAATGACAAGGGAAATTTTCTAATTATTTTTTAAGGCAGCATAATGCTAATACCCAACCTGAACCTGACGAGGGCAACAAATGTGAAGAAAGCTACTAAAAAAANTTTTAAATTCATTCCTCTGTCTATACAGATTGTTCTTTTAGAAGTTATAATCCTATAACATCTATGCATTTGAAACTGTTTTAGAGCATGGAATGACAAGGGAAATTTTCTAATTATTTTTTAAGGCAGCATAATGCTAATACCCAACCTGAACCTGACGAGGGCAACAAATGTGAAGAAAGCTACTAAAAAAAGTATGTTGTGAGTACTGATGCAAAAATTTGAGATGAAACATTTAAAAATGTAATCTAACACTGTATCAACAGAATAAATGAATACTAATGAAGCAGGAGGCACTTTAAGAATGCAAAGAGTTCAAAAGCAGGAATCTCTTAAGGACTGCATAAATGTAATTNATGCAAATTAAACAACTTTTGTTTATATCTGTAAAAAAATAAAAAAATAAAAAAATAAAATAAGTTCATTGAAAGACCAACATAATAAAACATATCTAAAAGTGATGAGAAAGATATTTAATAAAGAAATAAAATGCTAATAGTTATAAACATGTGAAATTAATTTCAATGGAATAAAATATCATATTGTACCTATCCAAATGTCAAATATAAAGTTTGATACAGTATTGTCAAGGTTGCAAGAAATTAGGCTNACATAATAAAACATATCTAAAAGTGATGAGAAAGATATTTAATAAAGAAATAAAATGCTAATAGTTATAAACATGTGAAATTAATTTCAATGGAATAAAATATCATATTGTACCTATCCAAATGTCAAATATAAAGTTTGATACAGTATTGTCAAGGTTGCAAGAAATTAGGCTCTCCCTTTCACTTTGGTATTGCTATTGTTCAGTCACTAAGTCATATCCAACTCTTTGTGATGCCATGGGCTGTAGCACACCAGGCCTCCCTGTCCCTCAGCATCTCCCAGACTTTTCCCAGTTTCATGTCCATGGAATCAGTGATGCCATCCAACCACCTCATCCTCTGTTGCCCTATAGACAGTTAATTTGGCAAGTTCTATCAAAAAATTAAGAGTGTATGATCTTTTACACAATGATTCTACTTTTAAAATTATGCTCAGATACACTTGCATTGTACAGAAATATATGGCTACAGTTATGTTCACAATGGCATGATTTATGACCTCGTGCATGCATGCAAGTGTACTCAGTCGTATCCAAATCTTTTTGAACCCCATGATTGTAACCCACCAGACTCTTCTGACCCTGGAATTTTCCAGGCAAGAATAATGGAGTGGGTGGCCATGTTCTCCTCCAGCGGATCTTCCCAACCCAAGGATTGAACTCACCTCTCCTTCGTCTCCTGCACTGGCAGGTAGATTCTTACCACCGAGCCACCTGGGAAGCCCATTTATGACCTCAACTACCTGGAAAAAACCTAAATGTCCACCTATGGGAAATTGGTAAAGCAATTTACACAATAACCATAAGATGGAACAATATGCCACTATTTAAATGAATATAGTAGATTTTTATGTGCTGATATGGGTTGACCTCAAATTGCATTAAGTATAAGAAGCAGTGTGCTATACTGCTGTATGTATAGTATTTTTATTTTGTTATGGTCTGAATTGTATCTCTTCAAAATTCATATGCTAAAGTCATAACACCCAATACCTCAGAATATGACTAGCTGTGTTTGGAGATGGTGTCTTTAGTGAGGTAATTAAGATAAAATGAAGTCATCTGGATGGACCTTACAGTTGCCCTTATAAGAGGAGGAGATTAGGATATAGACACACATGGAGGGAAAGCCATGTGAAGATAAAGTGAGAAGGTGGTTATCTACAAGTCAAGAAGAGAGACCTCAGAAGAAACCAACCCAGTCCACACCTTAATCTGAACTTCTGTCCTCTAAACCTGTTACAAAATACATAGATTTATATTTTTAAGCCACCCAGTCTGTGGGATTTTGTTATGATAGCCCTAGCAAACTCATACAGAATATATGCATATATATACCTATATGAGTGGGGAAATAGGAGCATGGGAACTTTCTGGAAGGGTAGACAGTAAACTGTTGATGATTATAAGATTTAGACACTGAAGATGGAGTTCTGTTGTGGGAGGGAAGCTAATTGTCTACTATGTACCATTTTTACCATGAGTATGTGTTGTTTTAAAGCTTTTATAAGTCAGTAAAATAAAAAAAAAAGATCAACATGTTACTAAAGATTAACGCTCATGAACACACTATTGACAAGAGGGGAAGTGTAAAGAATCACTGGATATTTGAAAGAAAAAATTAAGCTTATAATAATCAAGCATACAAATAAAAACATTTTACTGTATTTTGCCCATCAAAGTGGCAATTTTTAAAACACCAATACAAATTGAAAATCTTTGGCTTTGTAATGAAAAACACCAGAAGTCTGCTCATTACTAGCTGAGAAAGTAATTACTAGCCAGAAAGGAAACTAGCTTTAGTTTTCTCATCTGTAGGTGAAGATAAGAGTACCTAACTCTCAGAGTTATTTTTAAAGAATAAATGAGGTAAAATATGTGTAGTGACTGGCTCACAATAAAGTGTTAAAAAATGTTAACTATATTATCTTGTGATGATAATGCTGCAAGGAAATCAGTAGATTTGAATATCTCTGGTAAGAGTTAAGTCCACAGGATCTTTTAGAGAGCAACTGATAATATTTTTCAAGAGCTTGACAGTAATTTCACTTATGGCAATGCATTATAAAGGAATAATCAGAGATATGCACAAGGATTTATGAACAGTATTGCTAATAACAGCACTATTTGTAAGCACAAAAAGATGGAACAATCTAAATACCATGCAGATGAGGCTGTTCAAATAAGATAAGGTATATCCATGTAATCAAATTCTGTGTAGGTATTATAATCATATCCTCAAAGTATATTTCATGGCATGAGGAAATTATAAAAATATAATGCAAATTACCAAAAGTTAGATATAAAATTCCACATACATCATGACTCTCATTTTGTTTAAAAACAATAACGATAGCAATATAACAAAATAAAATGTTAGTACTGGCTATATTTTGATGGCAGAACTACCAGGTGATTTTTAGTTTTTTTTATTTTTTATTTTTTAAATGTGTCTAAAAGAATATATATTACCTTTTTGTCATGATCATGTCTTTTTTAAACTTAGTATTTAAAATAATAAGTGTGCAAAAACATGAGCACATAAGTGTTCATCTTGATGAAGTTTCATGAACTGAATGCACCCTCTGTTACTTGTACCATACTCAAAAGTCAGACATCACCTAAACACCATGCTCTGCTTTGAGGTCTCTTTGACTCACTAGTCACTTCTCTACTCTCCACACGGGGCTACCATTTTCCTGACTTGTAACAGCTAATATTACTTTTGCCTGGTTTTACAGTTTACATGAATGGAGGCACACATTGTCTATCTTTGTGTTAGACTACTTTTGCTCAACAATTTAAACTCTGTGTTTTATTTATGTTCCAATACCCAAAAAGGAAAACTTCAAGCGGAATACAACAATTTACCCTTCTTGTATGATACAATGTTCTTTGGAATTGAGTGAATGAGCTCCCCCTGAAGGTCTTCTTTCAGAAATGTCAGACTTATGTTGATTCTAGTCAAGCTGATAAATTAAAGTAATAAAAGTCATAATGAAAAATAATAGAAATAGTAATAAGTAACCTATAAAATCTTAAAAAGGAAAATGTCAATCTTTAAAAATTTATTTTCAATGTATGGATTACAATATAAGTGAATATAAATTGGTTGAGAATAAAGCAAGTTAATATATTTTACTTAGTAACTACCATTTGCATAAACCTATTATATACTTGGAGCTTCCCTGGGGGCTCAGTAGAAAGAACTCGCCTGCAGTGCAGGAGCCCCAGGAGACGTGGGTTCAATCCCAGCATCAGGAAGATCCCATGGAGGAGGGCATGGCAACCCATTTCAGTAGTCTTGTCTGGAAAATCACATGGACAGAGGAACCTGGTAGACTACAGTTCATGGGGTCGTAAAGAGTCAGAGATGACTGAAGCGACCTAGCATGCACACATGCATTATATACTTGGGATTGTACATATATTGTCTCATTACTTAATCTTCACAATAAATCTATGAAGTAGATGCTATTATTGTTAGTCCTTCAGTTGTATTCAACTCTTTGTGACCCTATGAACTGTAGCCTGCCAAGCTCTTCTGTCCATAGAATTCTCTAGGCAAGAATACTAGAATGTGTAGCCATTTCCTTCTCCAGGGAATATTATCAACCCAGGGATTTAACCCACGTCTGCTGCATTGAAGGCAGATTCTTTATCATCTGAGCCACCAGGGAAACTATGATGCTATAATTACGATAGCACAGATACAAAAACTGGGGCTCTGGGGGATTTTCTGTCAAAGATTGCTCAGATAATAAATGAAGGGTCCAGAATTGTCTGATTTCAAAGCCAGTCCTCTTTCTACCATGATGCTTACAGTTAGGTCTGTCAGGAAACTTCTTTATTTCACTGCCTTTTGATTGGGGAAGGCGATGGCACCCCACTCCAGTACTCTTGCCTGGAAAATCCTATGGACGGAGGAGCCTGGTAGGCTGCAGTCCATGGGGTCGCAACAAGTCAGACATGACTGAGCAACTTCAGTTTCAGTTTTCACTTCATCCATTGGAGAAGGAAATGGCAACCCACTCCAGTGTTCTTGCCTGGAGAATCCCAGGGATGGGGGAGCCTGGTGGGCTGCCGTCTATGGGGTCCACAGAGTCGGACGTGACTGAAGCGACTTAGCAGCAGCAGCAGCAGCAGCCCTTTGATTCTCATAGTAGCATCTGATTTTAATTCAAGGTGGGGATTGCCCAGAGAACTTTTAGCAGTAACAAAGGAGAGATTGCTCTCCTGTGTATTTTTGCCTACTTTAAGTAACGCATTAATTATATAACCATTGCCACTGAGAATGCAATGTGAACTTGTTAGGCAGCCTGAACTCAATGGAAAATGAATGTATAGGCTTTTCATCTAGGTTTGGCCATATACATACATGTGTATGTAGAGATAGAGAGAGAGAGAGAGAGAGAGATGAGAGACACAGAGAGAGAGGACAGAGAGTGAGGAAACGAGTTAACAATGCTCAAAGTCATTGCAATGACTCTTCGTTTCATCAGAAATCCCCTGTAGTGGTCATCACTTTTAACACTCAATGAATAACACACCTTTTCACCTTTGTCATCATACGTAACAATCTGCCTTTGGCACATGGTGTCCTAGGTAGGAAATGATGCTTGCCTGTCTAAAACTGGGAAGCAGTATTGGCCCAATACATCCAAACACTGTGTATCAACACCAGTAAAAAACACAGTCATAGTCAGGAAAACATCACAGCTTGTTTGCAATATTATATTTATTACATTAATAGGTAATGTCAATATGTTTGAAAATATGAGACACTTCATCTCTTCCTGGTGAGTTATATGATATGCAATAAAATGAGAAAGGTAGTTACCAAATTCAAACTCTCTAAGCAGAGGAATGTAGATATTATGTGTCCTAGGTGAACATAAGATAAAACTACAAACCTAGAGTAGTATTTCTCAAAATCTGATCCAGAGACCCCTTGCATCAGAATCACTAGGCTTGCTGAATAAGCATACAGAGTTCTGAACAATGAAATTAGAATCCTGTATCGTAAGGAATCTCCATGATAAAGGAGTTCTCTAAAGTCTAGAGCAGAGTTATTCCACCTTGGCACTATTAATATTCTAGAATGGGTAATTATTTATTATAGGAGCTACTCCATGCATTATAAAAAGTTCAGCATCATTCCTGCCCTCTACTCATCAGGTGCCAGTAGCAAAGTCTTTTTCCCCTTGTGTGGCAATCAAAATGTCCTTGAGGGCATGGCAAAATCAACCAAAAGCTCCGGAAAACTGATGCCTTCGAATTGTAGTGCTAGAGAAGACTCCTGAGAGTTCCTTGGACTACAAAGAGTTCAAATGAGTCAATCCTAGAGGAAATCAACCCTGAATATTCATTGGGAGGTCTGACGCTGAAGCTGAAACTTCAATACTTTGGCCACCAGATATGAAGAGCCAACTCATTGAAAAATACCCTGATGCTGGGAAAGATTGAAGGCAGGAGAAGGTGACGACACAGGATGAGATAGATAGCATCAGCGACTCAGTGGACATGAACCTCAGCAAACTCTGGTAGACAGTGAAGGACAGGGAAGCCTGGCATGCTGCAGTTCACAGGGTCACAAAGAGTCAGACATGATTTAGTGACTGAAAATAAAACAAAATTGTGCCACCAGTATTTAGCTTTTCTTTGAAAGTTGTAGCTAATAAAATAATACTAAGAACAGTTAGTTAGCAGCAACAACAAAACTTTTATAATGCCTACTATACGCCAGGCACGGATCTAAGGATTCTGTATAAACTAACACATTTGATTTTCCAAACCACCTTATCAGGTAGATTAGGGTTGGTCAATTTTCTAGAAAGCTGAAGTAGATAGGTGTAAACTAACTATGAATAACAAATGAAGCACAGGACGTAAGTGGTGAATCCACATCAATATACATGTATTCTGGCTCTAATAAACAAATAAATACACATTTATATGTGTTAGAAAGATAATGATGATAGATATAAACAAATATAATTCTTTGCAGACTTCACTTTTGTTTGCCTAGAAAACCTAAACAGCTTTATCATATATCTTTTTAGGACTAATTAGAGGTTCAATAAGGTAAAAAGAAAGTGCATTTAATATAGTAAACAACAAACTGCATTGAAGAATATATTGTTAAAATATTTTCTATAAGTGTAATGTATAATTTTCAATTTGTTCCTATTAAAATAGAATTTAAAACTGAATTGACAAATTGATTCAAAGAGATATACCAGGAACAATACTTGATAATAACTAAGATTATTTTGATAAAGAATAATGAAGATTTGTCCCAAAATATATCAATGGCATTATAAAGATGATAAAAAAAAGTTGTTATGTACTGAATAGCTGAAAGGAACACATTACAGAGTCTGAATTTTGACCAAAAATATGCAATTTAGTANCTACTAAAGAATAATGAAGATTTGTCCCAAAATATATCAATGGCATTATAAAGATGATAAAAAAAAGTTGTTATGTACTGAATAGCTGAAAGGAACACATTACAGAGTCTGAATTTTGACCAAAAATATGCAATTTAGTATAGAATAAGGTAGAATTTAAAATCAGACAGGAATATGTCAATTATTCAACTAAGTGCATTGTAATTAGTGTTTAGCCATTTTGGAGAAATTTTTTAAAATGTTTTCCTAACTCAAGTAAATGCAGGACATATCAAATGTTTTACTTTAAAATCTTTAATGAAAGAGGAAGTACAAATATTGCTGATTTAAGCACAAATTATTTTTAAGTAGAGAAGATATTTCTACACATATAATGAAAATTTAAAAACATTAAAAAGATTTATAGAGTTAAATATAAAATATAAATTCTGTAAGAATAAAAATAGTAAAATGAATCAAGACATAAAAAAGAAAAGGATAGAACATTTGCAGTACTGGCTGCAAAGGGTTAATTTCCCCAAAGTACAAAACACTTTTTCTACTAAAGTATGAATACTTAATAGAAAAATTGTAAAAATAAAAATTAACAAGAGGAAAATATGAATGGACAATAAATACAAAAATAGTTCTAAATTTTAAGGTGATTAAAGATAATTCCTAATTTCTCAAATAATCTTTGAGCACCTTATTGTACACAATTGCTGTTTCCTCTATCTCAAATTCTTTTCACCCAGATCTTTACATGGCTGGCTTTTCTCAAGATCAAATGTGATTCACTAGTCTCACTTCTGGGAATGTATCTAAAGGAAATGAAGTCAGTATCTTGAAGTGCTATCTGCACTTTCATGATCACTGTAGCATTCTTAGGTCATTACCGTATCTGACTGGTAATGACCTAAGAGTTCATTGACAGATAAATGACAAAATAAAATGTGATATGTGTACACAACAAAAGATTTTTCAGTCATTAAAAGGAAATCCCTGATCTTTGAAAGAGCATGAATAAACCTGAAGGACATTATGCTGAGTGAATGAGTCATACAAAGAAAGACAGATAATGTATGATCTCACTTATATGTNGGAATGTATCTAAAGGAAATGAAGTCAGTATCTTGAAGTGCTATCTGCACTTTCATGATCACTGTAGCATTCTTAGGTCATTACCGTATCTGACTGGTAATGACCTAAGAGTTCATTGACAGATAAATGACAAAATAAAATGTGATATGTGTACACAACAAAAGATTTTTCAGTCATTAAAAGGAAATCCCTGATCTTTGAAAGAGCATGAATAAACCTGAAGGACATTATGCTGAGTGAATGAGTCATACAAAGAAAGACAGATAATGTATGATCTCACTTATATGTGGATTCAAAAAAGCCAAACTTATAGTAACAGAAAGTAAAACGGAGTTGGGTGAGATGAGGGAATGAATAGATGTTGATCAAAAGATGCTACTGACAGAAATAATCAGTAAACAACCTACAATACAAAACAGTTTTAGTTGAACTAGACTGAAGACAGTGGCGACAGGACTGGAAAAGGTCAGTTTTCATTCCAATCCCAAAGAAAGACAATGCCAAAGAATGCTCAAACTACTGCACAATTGCACTCATCTCACACGTTAGTAAAGTAATGCTCAAAATTCTCCAAGCCAGGCTTCAACAATACGTGAACCATGAACTTCCAGAAGTTCANACTCTGGTATATTATGACAACATAGCTGTGTCATCTTCAGTTTTCTCTTTAAATACTAGATATGTCCAGCAATCCATTTCTGCTACATCATCAATTTGTGTCCGATTTACACTTTTGGCTCAAATAAGCAAGCAGTCCTTGGTTTAAATAATGGAAGTAATTCTGGAAAATACTATGATGATTTATTATAAATAGAATTATATGTGATATTACACCAGGGAAGATCTCAGTTTCAATGAACTATCTTTCCTTAAAATAGAGAATTATTTGTTTATTCATGTATTTAATTTTAGTTTGCATTTGGATTCACTAGATTTTCCTAAAACAGGACTTCTATAAAATGTTGCAAATAGCCTTCTGTTCTCTCACTTAGTAATTATACTTGTCATTTTTTCTAGCAATTTTATCACTTCCCTGATTGAATTTTTCCCGTGCCAGCATCTCTATCCCAGCCATGACCCCCTGCACCACCATCATAAAAATGGTGTCAAAAGATGAAGCCAAATCTCCAATATATTTCCTAATCTGCTGACTGCACACATTTCTGGCCTTATCTCTTGCCACTTCTTCTCTTAGAACTGCACCAACTCCAGTCATATCAAGTTACTGCCCAATTATTGGTAACTCTCAAGGTGGTTTATTTATGTCTCTCTTCCTTTAACCAAATTTCTTCCCCTGCTTAGAGACTCAATTCAAATGTCATCCCCCCAGTGAAAACTTTCCTACCAAACATCCATCTGTATCATTATCAGGCAACATTAATTCTTCCTTCTAATGTTTCTAGAAATGTTCCATAGATAATCTCTAGTACATTACATTTTTTAAGTTGGAACCCCAAACAAAATGTATAAACATTAAATTTCAGGCAAGAAATAAACATATCTTAGCATCTTTCTATCCCTTAATGTGATTGGTACACAAGTGACACCTTGCAGGAGCTCACTGACTGGTTAGATTGAATGAATGAATAAACACTGGTATTTAATCCATTGTAATCAGAAGAGTAGGTCCCAGGGGTGGGTTGGTCGAGGCAACTGAGGAATTGCCTGTGGAAATTGATAGATATAATTGATTTTCTTTTATCTGATGGAAACAAGAGACAGGAAAAATAAGAATGCCTTGGGAAAAAAATGAAAAAATGCATTTATAAATCTGCAAATGACATGCTCCCTGACTTCATGATAACTTCCTCAACATACACCCTGGTCTATGAACTTTGGAGAACTATAGTGTTAACACTTTAAAACAAAAGTTTACTCAACTTGCCACCAAATTTCTATCACTGTTTCTCTTCAGTTTTTGTCTGTTTCAGTGGATGAATATCATCCTCTGCATTTCTAGAGCACTTTGCGATAGACCTGCTATCTTATCGCTCATATTCACCCATATATTAGAAAAAAAGTTATTGAACTGGATGAGGGTCTGCTCACCCTCTGTGCAGCAAAGCCAACCTACTGAAACAAAAGAAAGAAAAAGAGAAGTCTCTCAGTCATATCCGACTCTTCACGACCCCATGACCTATAGTTGACCAGATTCCTCCATCCATGGGATTTTCCAGACAAGAATGTTGGGGTGGGTCTCCATTTTCTTCTTCAGGAATCAAACCTAGGTCTCCAGCACTGCAGGCAGACTCTTTACCATCTGAGCCACCAGGGAAGCCCATATATTTATTTGTGAAAAGCAAGAAGAAAGAGCAGCCAGTGCTCAAAAGACCTGAACTCCTCAATGGCTTTCAGTGAAGGATTTTTAAAGGCAATATTGTTGCAGCTTGTGGACTCTGCTCTGATTGGTTGGTGATAAGGTAGTGGGGTGATGTTTTCATAAAGTTAATCATCAACCTTCTGCTTCCAAGCAGACTGGGGTCTATGTGTGGTCAGCAAGTAGTCACCATCCTGCTGCTGGGTTGAGGGCATCTTGGTTTTTGCAGAACCACTCAAAGATATGTGTAAGATTGTTATGCATAGCCTTGAGGAGGAATTAGGACTCTTTTATCAGTGAACTATTAATATGTTTATGATATCTTTACTTTTCTTGTTTAATTCTTCTTCCTTTGTTTCTTCATTCCTTGTCTTCCTTAATTAGTAATGCTTGAGGCTGCTCTTTGGCACTCAGGAAAGGCCTCGGAGACTAAATAAAGCCTTTTTGCTGCAAACAAGAAATGGGGGACATGAAGGGAGTTTTGTACCTGGGAAGGCCCCATAGGATCATGGTCAGTTTCAAGTCCCCCTTTTCTTTGATATTCCTCAATCTTGAGGGGAAATTGGGTGGGACAAGAAAAGGAATAGTGTTTGGACAGAGAGGTTAACCATAAACTCGGCAGGAAAAGTTAGCTGTAGGAGAACTTGGTCTCAAGCTGTTTCTGTGACCCCATGAGTCTGGGACCCTCTTGAAGGTAGGGCTTTCTTTTAATGTCCATTACAGTGCCCAGGGCAGAGTACTATTACACAATATAAGGAGTTATCACATAAATATTTAATTACAATGCATAGTGTGATCTGGTTAGTCTGTTAATTAACAGTTTTGTTAAACTCATTTGTGCTAAATTTCACTCTTCTGTGTTACTAAGCAGGAAAATGAGACACAGTATATATGGTAGTGAACTATGGCTATGGGGATTATAATGAAACAACCTAATTACTTAGATCAATAATGCAGAACTATCTCCTTTGAGAGCAAGTGTATACACAACAGTAATGATGTGTTATATATTTGCATGTCACTCAGGAATAAGTAAACCTACACATCGTATTCCTCTGAACAGATTGATTGATACAGGGATGAGCATATAAACTAGGCTGATACAATCAAATGAACCCTGGCACTTTTACTAGAAATGCTTGGATAAAGACTTTTGCTCTTTGCCATTAGGTAGAAACACTGGGGTGTGTAGACCTTGGAATTGCTGGAAGATAGCTTGAAATCATCTGATAACGGAGTTAACACAGAAAAATGGGTCAGGTAGTAAAAAATATCCTGAAGACATCATTTAATTTTCTTTATCTAGGCACAGCAGAAGCAAGATATATCCACTCATTATTTAGTTACTTGAGTCAGTAAGTCCCCATCTTTGCTTAAATTTGATAGATTTATGTCACTTTCAGGAAAATGAGTCTTAACATAAAATAAAAATAATCAATATTGGCTATCACTGATTGAATACCTGCATATATAACAATAAATATAGATATTAATACTTTTGCTTTTAACATCTCATTTAATACTAATTACAATCATATGAGTCAAGTTCTAGTCTTCCTGTTTTAAAGATGAATGAATGATTTTATGTGTTGTTGCTACTCATAAAAATAGTGGGTATCAATTTATTGAACTATAGAGTTTTATAGGTATTATATTTATATGTGAAATATATATTTGTTCATAAGGGCTTCCCTGGTAGCTCAGTGGATAAAGAGTCTGCTTGCAATGTGGAAGAGTTGTGTTCGATCCCTGGCTTGGGAAGATCCCCTGGTGAAGGAAATGGCAGCCCACTCCAGTATTCTTTCCTGGAGAATTCTATGGACAGAGGATCTTGGTGGGCTACAGACCATGGGGTCATAAAGAGTCAGACACAACTGAGTGACTAACACATGCAGATAACCATAATATATTTCTCATGTATTTCTGGTCTTCATCCACAGTTCTTGGCTCATAGCTTGCAAAACTCTTGGAATTTCTTGAGTAGTTAAGAGCAATGGGAACATTTCTAAACAAATTTTTTAAATATGCTTATTATTTATTTATTTTTGGTTGTGCTGCATCTTTGTTGTTTCATGCAGACTTTCTCTAGTTGCAGTACATGGGTTCCTCATCACTGTGGCTTCTCTTGTTGCAGAGTATGGGCTCTAGGGCATGCAGACTGCAGTAGTTGTGGCAGTCAGGCTCAGTATTCATGGTTTTCAGTCTCTAGAGTGCAGGGTTTAGTTGCCTCACAGCATATGGATTCTTCCTGAACCAGAGATCCAACCTGTGTGTCCTGCATTAGCCTATGGATTCTTAACCATTGTCATGGGAACATCTTTTATCATATTTGTTATCCTTTCCTCAGTTCCTGAAAACTTCAGAGCTAACTTCAGAGCCATAAAGATGAAATGGGTGTCTTGTCATTCTCAACAAGCCCCTTTGCTCTACAACTGGGTTTATGTTAATGATATGCCTTTTGGAAACAAGCTGAGGATGACGGCTGATTGCCTGGTAAGCAACCTTGGAAAAAGGGTTGGAACTTTCAGTCCCACCTCCTGATTTGTGGAGAAGAGAAATGGGCTAAAGGTTAAATCCATCACCAATGGCCAATGATTTACTCAACCATGCCTATATAATGCGTCTTCCATAAACATCCAAAAGGATGGGGTTCAGAGAACCTCTGGGTTGGTGAACATAAGGGGATTCTGTGAGACTAATGTGCCTGGAAATGGCATGAACATGGAAATCCCATACTTAAGTTCCATGCTTAGCCCTATGCATCACTTATATCTGGCTATTTCTGAGTTACATCCTTTTGTATAATAATAATCAGACATTCTGGTAAATAAAATGTTTTGCTGAGTTTTGCGAATTGCTCTAGCAAATTAATTGAACCCAAGAAGGTTGTGGGAACCTCCAATCTGTAACTGGTTGGTCAGAAACAGAGGTAACAACCTGGATTTGCGACTGGCATCTGAGGTGGGGTGATGGCAGTCATATACGATTGAATCCTTAACCTAAGGAATCTGATGCTATTTCTGGATAGATAGTATCAGAATTGAGTTAAATTGTAGGACACACAGCTGGTGTCCTGAAGATTTATTCGTTGGTGTGGGGAACCTCCCACACACACTGGAAATGGGGAACAAATTAGAAATCAGAATACCTACTTTATTACATAAAGAACCTATATATATTAGGTACTTTGTAGATATATTTCATTGTATATATGTGTGTGTGTGTGTGTATATATATATATATATATATATATATATACTCCATCATGAATATACTTCATCATATTATGTACGCTGCTGCTACTGCTAAGTCGCTTCAGTTGTGTCCGACTCTGTGTGCCCCCGTGGACTGCAGCCTACAAGGCTACTCTGTCCATGGGATTTTCCAGCCAAGAATACTCGAGTGGGTTGCCATTGCCTTCTCCTTTCATCACTTATTTCACTGATAAACATTATCATTAGCTTTTAGAAAATTTGAAACACAGAGAGATTGACTTGTCTAAGGTCACATAGGTAGTAATAGATGGAAAATTGAAATAATGTCTGATTGCCCTTTATTTGAAATCTATTTTCATACTCAACACATTCCATTCCTTCATCCAGCTCTTATTAATTTTTCAAGTTGCTTCATTTATTTGAGCCATACTTTCTTCACAGTAAAATGAAGATAGTAACTCAATATATTCTGTACCTTCAAGATATGTTATGAAGCTCAAATGGGAAACTGAATATAGAAGCAAAGCATAATGCCCCATATAAATATAAGTTGTTATGATTATTATAACTTAACAATAAAAATATATGCCACAATTGGAAAAATGAAGTTTACAGGTGACAGGGGACCAAAGTGAGGAGAATATAATATAATAGTGCCCTGAAAGATATACTTTTTATGACATAAAATTATGTCAAATATTTACAACTTGGAGTAAGTGAATAAATGGACAAATGTCTTCATTAAGAGGCCATGTTTCTCTAAACTTCAACTGTTAGCACCTCAAACAATAGAATATGGAGTGGAATCTGGAGGTGTGCAATGTGTGTCCAAATATAAAATTTATTTAAGGGAACACTTTAGTGAAATCTAGTATATCAATGGTTTTACAGTATCTGTATATGAACTTCAATTTAATTTGTGTTTTTTTTTTTATTTTTGTTTTCTTGTACTGACTTAAATTTTATCAGGCTGAGGAGAAAAATCCATAAGAAGTATGAGAGCTTCCTTCCAATGACTGACTGCTATTGCACAAGAACAAAGACATTAGTTCTATAAGGTCTCAAGAGGCAAAGCTTGGACATTGGAAGAGACTATATGGAAGTAGATTTTGGCTAATCAAAGGAGAATTTTCTCACAGATATGTCTTTCTCAAGCTTGTCTAGGAAACTTTATGGATATTTTTGGCACCCTTTTCCTGGAAGGTATCTACAGAAGCTACAAGACCAGTTGGCAGGGGTAAAAAAGAAGAGGTTCAAACACTAGAACTGGAATTAAAGATGATGGCAGATATTGGCCCCTAAAAAGCCTGGAAATCTATGAGACTATGAAAAAGAGCAAAATGAATAGTGGCACCAACTGAACAGAAGTGAAGTGATTACACTTTACATTTGACCTCATGAAATTAAGAAGAATCACTTTGAGCAGAGCAGATAGTCTTTCAGTGTCTCTGGAAGTTCTCAAATGTCTAACAGCTAGAAGGTAAGGACTATTATAATGTCCATTTCACTGTGGAATTTAAAGAAACTTTTGAAAATTAGTCACTGCTATTATGTTTCTTAGCCTGAAAACATAGCTGCTATTTAACAATTTTCCTCATTATTTTCCTTTGATTTGGGAGGACTTTATACAAAATTGCCACTTTAAGATAGCATTAAATTTGTAGTCATTCATTCACAAAAGCAAAAATACAAGAGGAAACAGTCTTCCAAGCGAGTCAAGAAAGTATGGAATGGGGAAAGGAGACAAGAGAACAGGACTATGGTTTTTTGAATGCCTGTATTCTGCCAGAACCTTGCTAAATATTTTGCATACATAATCTAATTTTCATGGTAAACCTGTAAGGTCAATATGCTTAACTTTATTTGTCAGAAACATACACTGGAGTCATAATACAGTTCACATTTTATATTCATATTACCCACTAGACACTATTCTAAATATTTTGCATGCCTTCTTATTTTTTATTCTCTCGATAACCAAGGGTAGGTGCTTTAAATTATTCCAATCTACAGATGAAGAGATAAAGATACAGGATTTATAACTTTTCCATGATCGAGTCAGCTCATAGAAGTGTAGTCAGAATCACAACGCTAATATTTTTACACTAAAGTCACTAGGCTTTTGACATTAATGGAATCAGAGGTTTTACTACTTCTATTATAATGATTAGTGAGTGTGTGATGGGGAAGGTCAGAAAATGATAGATGGAATCAAGTGGCAAAATAGGGACTAAAGGGGAAAGACCAGAGCTTAAGGAAAGACATTTTCAAATATAGTTAGAGCACCCCAAGGCAAGGAACAGAGACATGTCCGAGTAGGAAAATGAATACCTTAAATATGGGTCCAAAATGGACTTGAGAGATTACTTGTGAAAGGCCTCTGAGCAATCACAGTTTATTTCTGATGCCAACTTGAGAACCAGAGAAAAATACTGAATGATACAAAGCAAACGGTAGACACAAGGATGAAACCATCATGTAATACAGCCAGATTACTCATTTCTGCTTCAGTATTGACTGAGGTGGACATGAGGAGTGCCTCTGCTCCTTGTCTTTGGTAGTGTACAGATTATGAATTATAAGGAAATCCTTGTTCTGTATGTTTGGAAAGCATGTTCAGTTCAGTTCAGTCCCTCAGTCGTGTCCGGCTCTTTGCAACCCCATGGACTGCAGCACACCAGGCCTCCCTGTCCATCACCAACTCCTTAAGCTTGTTCAAACTCATGTCCATCAAGTTGGTGATGCTATCCAACCATCTCATCCTCTGTCATCCCCTTCTCCTCCTGTCTTCACTCTTTCCCAGCATCAGGGTCTTTTCTAATAAGTCAGTTATTCACATCAGGTGGCCAAAGTGTTGGAGCTTCAACCTTCAGTATCAGTCTTTCCAATGAATATTCAGGACTGCTTTCTTTTAGGATTGACTGATTTTATCTCCTTGAAGTCCAAGGGACTCTCAAGAGTCTTTTCCAACACCACAATTCAAAAGCATCAATTCTTTGGCCCTCAGCTTTCTTTATAATCCACCTCTCACATCCATACATGACAACCGAAAAAATGTAGCCTTGACTAGATGGACCTTTGTTGGCAGAATAATGTCTCTGCTTTTTAATATGCTTTCTAGGTTTATCAGAGATTTTCTTCCAAGGAGCAAATGTCTTTTACTTTCATGGCTGAAATCACTATTTGCAATGATTTTGAAGCCCAAGAAAATTAAAATAATCACAAAATAAAAATCCCTATTGATAACTTAGACCACAAAGCTGGGAGAATCCTTTGGTTTTATGAACTGTATAGAAAACTGTGATGAGGAATTCTTAAAGCAATCACAGCTACAGATGGCAGAGTGGCTGGCAGGGGTTTTTAAGGAGCAGGAATCCAGCATGTGCTAGTTGGCCAAACAAGGTTCTCCCACTTAGACACCATATCCTTTGGGGATGTGAGCTATCTTCAGCTAAATCACCTAAACAACATAGGGTTCTTGCTCCAGCACTTTCTCTGCTGAGAACAAGCAGAACTTCGTTGTAGTTAAGGATTCAAGTAGAGCAGTTAGATATCATGATAAAGGTTTCCATGCCTAAAGTGGCAGGATTCAAGCTGAGCTTTTATGTCTCAGCCCTGAAACAGCAGGAAAAGCTGGAAAAAACAAGTCAAAAAGCAAATGGAAATTGCAGGACCCATGTTGAACTGCAAATAAGCAGGCTCCCAGGGACAAGAAAAGAGAAGCAGAATAAGGTAAGTCACAAAATTGAATGAGCTACCTTGTCACTATAATCAGAGATAGAAACAGATTGAGCTAGGTAGAGTTTTGACCTCGAGCTACACATTTCTATCTCTGGGCTTTGGTTTCATTATCAGTAAAATGATAATAACACCACTCTTATATTGGATAATTGTCAGGCACAAATGAAAGTGTATGTTAAAACCCTTTAAAAATTGTAAGGTGGTTAACACACTAATGAAAACACTTGATCCTTGTGTTTCTTATCTATTAATTTTTCCTCAGAGTAGATAATATTCTTTCTTCTTTTTATCCTACTCCTTCTTCTCCTCCTTCTTCAAGTTGTAATATTTATAGGAGTGCTAAAAACAATTATTTAAGTTATTTTTTTAACGTTTGGAAAACAGCAAATTTGGGAAAACTCAGCAAATTGGGAAAACAGTGGCCACAGGACTGGAAAAGGGCAGCTTTGATTCCAATCTCAATGAAAGGCAGTGCCAAAGATTGTTCAAACTAGCAAATATTTGGCTCATTTCACATGCTAGCAAGGTTATGTTCAAAATCCTTCAAGCTAGGCTTCAGCGGTGTGTGAACCAACAACTTCTAGAGGTACAATTTGGGTTTAGAAAAGACAGAGGGACCAGAGATCAAACTGCCAACATCTCCTGGATAATAGAAACAGCAGGAGAATTCCATCAAAAGAAAATGTTTACTTCTCCTTCATTGACTATGCTAACCCCTTGCCTTTGACTGCGTGGATCACAACAAAAATGTGGAAAATTCTTAAAGAGATGGAAGTACCAGACCACCTTACTTGTCTCTTGAGAAAACAGTATGTTGGTCAAGAAGCAACAGTAAGAACTGGACATGGAACAACTGGTTGGTTCAAAATTAGGGAAGGAATACTACAAGGCTATGTATTGTAACCCAGCTAATTTAACTTATATGCAGAGTACATCATATGAAATGCTTGGCTGGATGAATCACAAGATGGAATCAAGCTTGCCAGAAGAAATATCAACAGCCTCAGATATGCAGATGGTACCACACTAATTGTGGAAGGTGAAAAAGAACTAAGGAGCCTCTTAATGAGGGTGAAAAAGGAGAGTGAAAAAGCTGGCTTAAAAGTCAACATTCAAAAAACGAAGATCATAGCATCCCATAACTTCATGGCAAATAGGATGGGAAAAAGTCAAAGCAGTGACAGACTATTTTCTTGGGCTCCAAAATCACTGCTGAGAGTGACTGCAGCCATGAAATTAAGACACTTGCTCCTTGAAAGGAGAGCTATGACAAAGCTAGACAGTGTATTAAAAAGAAGAGACATCACTTTGTTGGCAAAGGGCCATATAGCCAATGCTATGATTTTTTCCAATAGTCATGTACAAATGTGAGTATTGAATCATAAAGAATGCTGAGCACAGAAGAATTGATGCTTTCAAATTGATGTGCTGGAGAAGACTCTTGAGAGTCCCTTGGGCTACAAGGAGATCAAATGAGTCAATCCTAAAGGAAATCAACTCTCAATATTCATTGGAAGAATTGATGTTGGAGCTGAAGCTCCAATAATTTGGCTACTTGATGTGAAGAGCCAACTTATTGGAAAACACCCTGATGCTGGGAAAGACTGAAGGCAAAGGAGAAGTGAGAAGCAGAGGATGAAATGGTTAGATAGCATCACTGAATCAGTGGACATGAGTTTGAGCAAACTCCAGGAGATAGTGAAGGACTGCAGCCTGGTGTGCTGCAGTTCGTGGATTCACAGACACAATTTAGTAACTGAAAAACAACTTAATATTTCGACCTTTCTTAATTCAGCGGTGAAGTGGTTACATTTGTAGTTGGAGAGTCACAATCTGAATGTTCTGTCCTTGGGGCCAAGAGAGTGAAAGGGAAAGAACTGAAATATGGAGCAAGACTGAGATACTCAGTTGGACAACCTTTTGGATAAATAAGGAAGTGAAAAAAGTCAGGAAGAGAAACCAGGATACCCGTGATGGGATCAATGTAATAGATTCATGGAGTCTGTATGCCAATCTATTCTACCTAACATAGAATCAAGAAATTTTAGGTCTGTGAAAAGCCATAGGTGAAAAATCATGACATCTTCATAGAGCAGTACAAAAGTCCAATAAATCTGGAGTTATTGATCTATTCACAACTAAACTCAGGGTCAGAATATCTGGAACAGATCTATACCAGTAATTCAATGTGCTAGGATCAGAAACAAATTTCATGATCTTATTAGTTTAAAAATCATGTTCCCAGGAAAATCTTTCCTGAATTATTACTCCACCCTATCAGATCCCTTGCAGCCATTGCACACTTTGCTATTGCTTCATATTGTCAATCAAGGGTCATATGATTATTCACATAATATCTGTCATCTCCCATTATTAACCTGTAAGCACCTTGTATTTATTGAATGAGTAAATAGAGTCATTAAAAAGTAAAAAAAAAAAAAAAAGCCATGACCAAAGACTTATCTCTTTTTTTTTTTTTACTTTATTTTACTTTACAATACTCTATTGGCTTTGCCATACATTGAAATGAATCCACCACAGGTGTACACGAGCTCCTTTGAAGTAGCAGCTGATGGTTGGCTGAGACTTCCATTAGAAAATGGCACAGAGTCTTCAGAAAAGGCACAATGCCATCAAGTGCTAATTACTTGAATTACAGGCAAAGAAACTGGTCAGAATGAGTATCCAGTTCAGCATTTTCTAAATTTTTATGAAAATTATATCACTTAGAGTTACTTATTAAAATACAGATGACTGAATCAGAATCTGTACATAAGAGGTTGAAAACCTATATATTTAACAATCTTCCCAGAGTATTCTAAGCAACAAAAAATTTGAGCAATCTGATTTATACCAAAGTTCTTCTAAGTTTGATCCTTGGACATTCTCCTAGGGAATCCCCTGACATTCTTGTGAAATAAACAGGGATGCACACCATACTGACTTTTAAAATATTAAATCAATGCAGTCCCAGCCACCAAATAGCATGTTTCTTCCACTGTAATTGGAAAAATTTTGTGGTAACCTCTCTTAAGCCAACCCTTGACCAACAAAATGTGGTCAGAGGGGTAGCATCACAATGGCTGCTCATGATGTCCAGGCATGTGGGAGGAGAAAAAAAGAAAAAAGAAAGAGAGAGAGAGAGAGAGAGAGAGAGGACATGAGATAAAAGTGTGTAAAGCCAAATAGTTACTGTGTGAATAGTATTATTAATTCCAAAGGGGTGCTTCTGTCAGAAACAAGCCAGTTCTAGTAACATGTNGTTCTAAAAGATCAATGATGTTCAGCTTATCAGATCGAGTTAGTCATGGATCACTAATAATATGAACAAAATGGAACATGCAGATATGTTATATTCATTTTCAAAGTGCGTTTACATAATCTTCCACCAGAATTACCATGAAGTTGAGAAGATTATTTTCATCATGATTAGAGAATTGCTTTACAGACAAGAAACTAAGAGTAGGGGGAAATTGCTCTGGAGAGAAACTACAAATGGAGATATCTCCCAGGGGTCAGCCTGAGCCCATGGTTTTTATAAGTGATATAAAGGAAAGAATGAAATTGACACTAAGCTCTTTTGCAGATAGTGAGATACCAAACTGGCAGGGACAAAGTGCAAGAAAATAAATAAGGCCATATGAAATGGGAGAAAATCTGTATGTAAGGATAAGGAAAAAATATATTTCATTTTAAGGTATTAATATCAGGTAAATTATTACTATAAGAAGACTTATGGGTCTTAGGCCTGCTCCTTATAACCAAAATCTATCTAGAAAATATTAAGCTTTATTAGACAATTGGAATATTGGAATAAAACAAAACCAAACATTCAACTGCCATACAGGATTGTAGTGTGCTCACCCCAGGAGTATTGTGCTATCACATCTCAAACAAGATACAAAAGAGCTAAAGAAAATACAGGGGAACGAAACAGAAATAATGAGTGAAAAGAAGGAACTGCCATATAGGAAAAAAAAATCAAAAGATTTTCTTTCTTCAACCTTAAAGAGAAAAATAAGGAAAGCATATCATTGAAGTCTATAAGATCTTGAAGGTGAGGGGACAATAGAGAAAGAGAATGTGACCATGCCTGTTGCATTGTAGTTTATCAAAACCAGAGGGGTAAAGAAAGAGAAATTCTTTCTTTTTTTCTCTCTCTAGATAGCAGATACAAAATTGATTCATCTATTTCAAGATTTGATGAGCACCTGTCATAACCCAGAAACCCCAAGTTATGAAAAAAAAAAATCATTTTTCATTAAACATTCCCAGCCGGGAGTGGAAATAGAGATGAACAAGATTTAGTCCCTCCCTTCAATGGGCTCCATGCTATAAGTGGATAAACACAAGTAAATGTCTACTTATAATTCTACCCTATCAGATAAACTTGCAGATGTCTCTTTAATACATTCATTTCTATTGTCACTATCCTGGTCTAAACCACCTTCGATTCTTTGCTTGGATCATTTTAAAAGGTTCTTAAGAAAAAATCATCCTCCTTCAACTCATTCCTTATTCTAATCTATTCTCTTTACAATATCCAGAACCATTTTAATAATTAAGTCATATCCCAATACATTTCTATATGCAAGATTTCAATATTGTCCCACCTCTACATGCTGGTTTCTAAGGATTTGCATGATCCAGTCTCCTGCCCTTCTTTCCAGTTTCATCTTATGCTACTCCCTCATTGTTTAACCGTTGGCCTTTTTTTTTTTTTCTGTTCCTATAACAAATCAGTCTCTTTCCCACCTTAGGGAATTGACATGTATTATTTCCTGAAAGGAATATTCTTTCTTATGTTGTTTGAATGGCTAGCTCCTTCTCATCCTTCTTAGCTCAGTTTAAATGTCACTTCTTCAAAGAGTAATTCTCTGTCCACCAGTCTAAACTAGCTATCCTGTCCCTGTCTGTCTCTATCACAGTGCTATATTTCCTTCTTTCATTGCTCTTAATAAAGCAATATGTCCTTTTTTTTCTTTTTTTTTGTAACTGGACCATGAGTTACATTGGAGCAGATACCAATGTAAATGTCTTTGTTTGTCTTTGTGTCTACAAGGTATAGGTCCATTATCTGGCACATAGTAACCACTTCTTAAATTGGAATGGAGAAAATGAATAAATGAATATGAAAACTTCTATAAAAATGATGTAGGGCAGTTCAGCTACTTAAAAAGAGTATAATTCATGGTGTACCTTTTATATATTCATAAATTTTGAGTAACATTTCACACAATTTAATCTTAAAGAGGGTAGTGCAGAAGAAGAAGGAAATTGACTTTCATGAACTTCATTAACTTAAGAGGTGACTAAGATTATAAAAATGCTAGCTAACTCCATGATTAAGTGACTACAATGGATTATTAACTAAAACTGGGATGTTCGAGATGACATCCTAGCACTTAAGATTGGTATGAGGAAGAAAGTTGTACTCTTAAATATCATCCCCCCCACCTTAGTTTTGCACGGATTGACCCAGGCAGGAGGAGCTCTTTCTATGATTTATTCTCTTATTGTGTTTATCAAATTTCCTTTCAATTTTCATAATTGTTGACATATCCTTAAACATTTGCATCTGCAATAAAGAACAAGTTTATTTCAAGACAACTGATAAGTCAAGAGTCTAAAGTTAAAAATCTAGTTAACATCATTGTTTTAATGATTAGAGTCGTATTAAAACTTTAAAAATGTTTCAATACTGCACTAAAGCTGAAAAGTCTTCCTCTGTATTCAAGCCACTATCTCTTTGAGTTAAAAGGAAGCCCTCGCTTTTGTGAGTTCTCAGAGCGTTTGTGTGTCCCTAGGCTATGAAATGCAGAAAGCAATGGCAACCCACTCCAGTGTTCTTGCCTGGGGAATCCCAGGGATGGGGGATCCTAGTGGGCTGCCATCTATGGAGTCGCACAGAGTCGGACACAACTGAGGTGACTTAGCAGCAGTAGCAGCAGCATACTACAAAATGGGCTTCCCAGTTGGGGTTGGCGGTAAAGATCCTGCCTGCCAGTGCAAGAGACATAAGGCACTCGGGTCCAATACCTGGGTGGGGAAAAGGAAATGGCAACTGACTCCCATATTCTTGCCTAGAGAATCCCATGGAGAGAGAGAGGAGCCTGGTGGGCTACACTCCATAGGGTGCAAAGAGTTGGACACAGACTGAAGCGACTTAGCATGCACACACTATGAAATATATTTGTTCATGAATTCAAGAAATAAACATGCATTGTCTATTTAATACATAGACTTAATATGTCCACCATGCTCAGGTCTATGTGGCCAGATCGAGTGCTGGACACACCACAGTGTATATGGACAGCCTACCTCAGCAACTGCTCTCCATGAGTGCAGAGCATGTAACTGATTCTTTCCTGCATTTCTACCTGATAGGACTCCTAACTCAGTGCTTGACATGTATGAAGTGACTTATAAAGGAGAAATGATTAAATCAAAGTAGTCCCTTTAAGACACCACCCTTGGATTTTGATTTCTGCAACATTGGCTCAATTCTTGAAATTCAAAATTCATCCCCAAACATGTAAACCTACCACTGACGAGCATTAAGCCTTACATTCACCTCTTTAATAAAACAAATCTAGAAGCGGATTTAATGAATATGGAATCCTCACACTGACATTACAAATTAGTGATTCTGCCAAGAAAATTTTTATGAAGCTTTATAAAACTCTTATTCTAGCCCAGTAAAATTTTTATTCTGAATACTTTTTTCTTAACCAAACAAACGGGCTTGACCTCATTATACTATATTGCAACAAATTAAAATGGCAGGATTTTTTTTAACAATTCCTAATACATATTTACATTATGGCAAATATGGCAGAAAGTGAAGAAGAACTTAAGAGCCTCTTGGTGAAAGTGAAAGAGGAGTGTGAAAAAGTTGGCTTAAAACTCAACATTCAGAAAACTAAGGTCATGGCATCTGGTCCCATCACTTCATGTTAAACAGATGGGGTAACAGTGGAAACAATGACGGACTTTATTTTGGGAGGTTCCAAAATCCCTGCAGATGGTGATTGCAGCATGAAATTGAAAGACGGTTACTCCTTGGAAGGAAAGTTACGACCAACCTAGACAGTATATTAAAAAGCAGAGACATTACATTGCCAACAAAAGTTTGTCTAGTCAAAGCTATGTTTTATCCAGGGAAGCCTGGTGGGCTGCCGTCTCTGGGGTCACACAGAGTCGGACACGACTGAAACGACTTAGCAGCAGAAGCAGCATGTATGGATGTGAGAGCTGGACTATAAAGAAAGCTGAGTGCTGAAGACCTGATGCTTTTGAACAGTGGTGTTGGAGAAGACTCTTGAGAGTCCCTTGGACTGCAAGGAGATCCAACCAGATCATCCTAAAGGAAATCAATCCTGAATATTCACTAGAAGGACTGATGCTGAAACTAAAACTCCAATACTTTGGCCACCTGATGTGAAAAACTGACTCATTTGAAAAGACTCTAATGCTGGGAAAGATTTAAGGCAGGAAGAGAAGGGGTGACAGAGGATAAGATGGTTGGATGGCATCACCGACTCAATGGACATGAGTTTGAGTAGATTCTGGGAGTTGGTGATGGACAGGGGAGGCCTGGCATGCTGAAGTCCATAGGGTCACAGAGTCGGACATGAATGAGCAACTGAACTGAACTGAACTGAATACATGTTTATATGATAGTAGTTAATAGCTCCTGAGATACTGACAGAGACTTTCAAACAGACAATGAATACTTTAAATGACCCAAAATTTGGATTTACATAATGCTGCAGTTCATGGGGTCACAAAGATTTGGACATGACTGAGTAACTGAACTTAACTGATACTTTTTAAACAAGCTATGTGGGGAAATTAAAACCCAGAAGGCAAACTATGAGCAGCTTTAAAATTCTCTTTTTACATGTTCATTAAAAGGCCAGACAGGCACTTTATTGTTGACATGGTGATTTGGACAACCATGTACTGTTTAAGAAGCACACCTTAGTTGTTCAATGGCTGCTATCATCTTTTAAAATTTTAATTTCACAAAAAAATAAAGGATGATTCTAAAACTACAGAGTGGCCCCAGTTTTGGTAAATCAAATGAACAGTTTCCAATAATCAGTCACAGAGATGTGTTATAAAAGGAAACAAATGTGGTCTTTTTCTTTCCCTTTACCATGAAAAAATTATGTATATTTGCCTGTTTGCAGAAATGATTTTAGCTAAATTAAGGTAATCAGAAATGTAAATATACAGAGATTCAAAGCATTGATGTTATATATAGAAAGCTGGGTTTTATTTAGGTTCTTTATCTTTCTCCTAATACAATTGCTTGATTTTCATTATCTGGAATGCTTTATCACAGCTATAAAGTGGAGTGTTCATACTTTTCCCCTCAAGAGCTATCAGTTTTCCTTTCTTAATATAACCATTAAAAATCCAGCTGTGTTGAAAAGACAGCATGTTCACCTTATATTTTCTGTTTTAAAGGTTATCATTCAAAATTCATTTACCTACTTTGAATAGAATTCACCATCAGTTAACAAGGCAATGAGGTGAAGCATCCTTCTGTTTTAATTACACAATCTCTAAGTAGTTAATATTAAACCAACCACTTTTCAAATCACTGTGAGTCAGAGCACCCAAATCTACAGAGAAGCAGCCTGCTTAGAAATATTAAATAGCCCAAAATTATACCGCATGGCATGTACTTTAAAACATTTTACTAGCTCAGTTCAGAGAAATTTACATCTCTTAATGACAGAAGAAATTTTTTTTTAATTTCAGTAAGAGCACTTAACATGCTGCTGCTGCTGCTAAGTCACGTCAGTTGTGTCCGACTCTGTGCGACCCAATAGACGGCAGCCCAACAGGCTCCTCTGTCCCTGGGATTCTCCAGGCAAAAACACTGGAGTGGGTTGCCATTTCTTTCTCCAATGTATGAAACTGAAAAGTGAAAGTGAAGTCCCTCAGTCATGCCCGACTCCTAGCGACCCCATGGACTGTAGCCTACCAGGCTCCTCCATCCATGGGATTCTCCAGGCAAGAGCACTGGAGTGGGTTGCCATTGCCTTCTCCCACTTAACATGAGACCTCCCATATTAACAAGCTTTAAGTGCATCACACAGTATCATTAACCATAGAGGCACAATGTCCAGTCCATCAGATCTCTAGATTATATTCATTTCATAGAACTGAAACTTTATACTTGTTTACACTCTCCACTTCCCCCTTTTGATAGCCCCTCTCAAACATCACTGCATTCTTTGTTCCTATGAGTCTGACTGTTTTAGACTCCTCGCATAAGTTGAATCATGCAGTACTTCTCCTCTGTGAGTGGCTAATTTGACTTAGCAAAATGACTTGGCTCCATCTTTTTAATAAAGTTCAGTTGCTCAGTCGGACCTGACCCTTTGCAACTCCATTGACTGCAGCATGCCAAGCTTCCCTGTTCATCACCAACTCTCAGAACTTACTCAAACTCATGTCCATTGAGTCGGTGATGCCATCCAACTATTAGGTAGGTAGAAGAGGGACAAGGAGTCCAAAATGGCGGTGGCTAAAAAACAAGGAAGGGAAAAGCCCACTAAAATAGAACAAAAGAAGGCCTGAGGACTAGAGTGAAGACTTCAGGTAGAACAAACAGCACTCCTGGCTAAGCCCAATTTGCATAGGGCAGGCCCGGGTGGAGGGAAAAAAAAAAAAAAANGGATCTCCTTGCAGTCCAAGGGACTCTCAAGAGTCTTATCCAACATCACAGTTCAAAAACATCAATTCTTCAGTGCTCACCTTTCTTTATAGTCCAACTCTTACATCCATACATGACTACTGGAAAAAGCTTTGACTAGATGGAACTTTGTTAGCAAAGTAATGTCAACAAAGTAATGTCTCTGTTAAAAGGCAGAGACATTACTTTGCCAACACTACTTTTAGTATAAGTTGTTACACAAAGGACTGTTTTCATAAGTCCACTGACTAAACAATAACATTTTCCAGAGTTATAATTGTAGACTTGGGAAGATACTTCCTTATATATTTCATGTTCAGTTCAGTTCAGTCGCTCAGTAGTGTGTGACTCTTTGTAACCCAAAGAACCACAGCATGCCAGGCCTCCCTGTCCATCACCAAATCCTGGAGTTTAGCCAAACACATGTCCATTGAGTTAATGATGTCATCCAACCATTTCATCCTCTGTCATCCCCTTCTCATTCTGCCCTCAATCTCCCCCAGCATCAGGATCTTTTCAAATGAGTCAGCTCTTTGCATCAGATGGCCAAAGTATTGGAGTTTCAGCTTCAGCATCAGCCCTTCCAATGAATATTCAGGATTGATCTCCTTTAGGATGGACTGGTTTGATCTCCTAGCAGTCCAAGGGACTCTNAGTCAGCTCTTTGCATCAGATGGCCAAAGTATTGGAGTTTCAGCTTCAGCATCAGCCCTTCCAATGAATATTCAGGATTGATCTCCTTTAGGATGGACTGGTTTGATCTCCTAGCAGTCCAAGGGACTCTCAAGAATCTTTTCCAACACCACAGTTCAAAAGCATCAATTCTTGGGCTCTCAGCTTTTTTTATAGTCCAACTCTCACATCCATACATGACCACTGGAAAAACCATAGCCTTGACTAGGCGGATCTTTGTTGGCAAAGTAATATCTGTGCTTTTTAGTATGCTGTCTAGGTTGGTCATAATTTTTCTTCCAAGAAGTATGTGCCTTTTAATTTCATGGCTGCAGTAACCATCTGCAGTGATTTTGGAGCCCAGAAAAATAAAAAGTCAGCCATTGTTTCCCCATCTGTTTTCCATGAAGTAATGGGACCAGATGCCATGATTTCTGAATGTTGAGCCTTAAGCCAACTTTTTCACTCTCCTCTTTCATTTTCATCAAGAGGCTCTTTAGTTTTTTGTTTTCTGCCATAACCTCATATCTGAGGTTATTGATATTTCTCCCAGCAATCTTGATTCCAAGTTTCATGCTGAGGCTGGTTAAAAATCACTTCTCTCTATAGAAGCTTTGCAAAGAAAACTTTCTCAAATGCTTAAAGAATGATTCTTGGGTGGAAAGAAATGTCCTCTCAAGAAATTGCTCTGATGAGCTTGTAGTCAGGCCAGAATATCCTAGACTACATTTCTAAACAGTCCTGATTAGTATAAGGTCATCACCTCATGGACATTTTTCATCTGTCTTGTCTTAGATTTTCATTTCTTGAGTGAGCACCATGGAGGCTTATCTTGCTCCAATGATCCATTTTTGTTTTTAGTAACTGTGATTTGAAAATGATATCCAAACAAATGCCTCTGTTTTCTCTTTCCCTCCTACAACCCCCATCTGTTTGCTTTTAATCTTCTCCTAGCCCTTTTCTCCAGCCACCGCCTCTTTACTCAAAAGAGAAAGCCACCCAGATATGTGCAACTCTTTGCAATCCCATGGACTTTAATCCATGGAATTCTCCAGGCCAGAATACTGGAGTGGATAGCCTTTCCCTTCTCCAGGCAATCTTCCCAATCCAGGGATCAAACCCCAGTCTCCTGCATTGCAGGCAGATTCTTTACCAGCTGAGCCACAAGGGAAGCCGGAGAATACTGGAGTGGGTTCAGGTGTGTCAGAATCCCTTGTATAACAGAAGAAAGCCACCGGTGTTCCTGATGTAGATTAAATGATGCTGCTCTGAATGAAATGCAGAAATGTAGCACACCTCTTCCCATAACATGCCAATACAATGGAGACATACCATACCCATGCATTCCATATATGTCTTACCTCTTATGACACCTACAAAGGCAAGCCCTAGTCAGACAAGACAAACTTAACAGTCTTCAAGTAATCAGCAAATATGGGAGACAAGAGAAATCAAATATTGAATAATGCATAAGTATTGTACAAAACTGGGGAAAATTATGGACAACCTGAAGATAAAATATCATCAGAGAATTAGAATGAGTGAAAATGCAAAATTACTTTTAATATAATACATCCAAAATAACTTTAGAATTTTATAAAGTGAAAGACTGGGCTGGATGAATGCTGAGTTCCCTTTCATCTTTTTCATTTTGCAGATGAGGTCCTAAGAGGTGATTACACCAATGTTTAAACTATGTGACTTTGATCAAATGACTTGATCTCTCTAGACCTTTGGTTTCACATCCATATACGGGGAGAACTGTTGGGGAAAATGAACGATAAATTCCAGTGCTTCATAAGTTGTGTCCTGGTGTTGGTGACAGAATGATCAATTCATAAACAGGAAGAGGCTTCATGGCTTGATAAATTACCACTTAATGAATTCAAGGGCAATGATAATGAATAAAAACTAAATAAATGCATTTAAATTATGCATATTTGTCTTCTAAATGCTAGTCACTTTCTGAGTTATTGAAATATAAAGATGGATAAAATATAATCTCAGTCCTTATCTGAGTCATTCACAGCTGTGTGTTCAGATTCACATATTTGTACTTTACTCTCACCTATTTTTTTTTTTTTAGTTGTTGCTGTGCAGCCTTTTAGTTTTCTCAAATCTTTGCTAAAAAAAAAAAAAAGATTCAGTATGAGTAAATAAGGAAATTATTTAGTCTGTATGCTTGTACACACAAACTAGCCCTTCCCCTTGTAGAACATTTTTGAGGAATCACATCCCTAAAGAATCACAACACAACATGATATACACTGCAATGGAGATATGGTGCCAGGAAGCAGAGAGGAGAATTAGCTCATTTTGCAATTAGAGGCTGGCTGTCGGAGACTTCCCCAAAGAGGTAACATTTGAACAAAGCCTTGGGTAAGTGTCTATCAGGAGGAGCAAAATATGCTCCCTCAGGAAACAAAAGTGAAGAAGCAGAAAATTGTCCGTGGAATGAAGAGTAGTGTGGTAAAACTACACTGAAAAAAGAATAGTGTGGTAAAATTGTCTAGTGTCTTAAAATACAGGTACCAGGGCTCTAAAGGGTGATAGTCTGATGGTCAGGGAATGGTGAGTTGTGAGGGGAGAGAATACAGAATAAAATAATTAATCAAAGGAAAGCACACCACAGTTTTGAGACAATAAACTCAGAGGCATTTATCTTGAGTTGTCATTATGTGTATTCCAGCAGCCTTGCTGTGTCCACATGGAATTGTGCACCAAGGAAGCACAGTCTTTATCAAAGTAATTATTTAAAATGCCAAGTCCTTTTGCTGTTTAGACATGAAACACCTGGACTTCCAACAATTTAGAGATTTCCAACTGAAATATATTTTCACAGGAAAATAGATAAAAGCTTTGTTTTATTGATATTAAATGAGGACATTTTAATTAAGCCCAGGCCAGTTAGAAGCATTTATGTTCTGACACCTTCCAATCAGCTGAGGTGCAAGAATTTCCTCTCACCACACGGAGCTGAACAAAAGGTTGTCATATTCTGAAAAAGCTTGCTTCGTTGCATGCTCTCATGTTTATTTGTATTTTAAAGAAAAAAATGATCTTTCAGTCCCTCAAATGTCCAGGCCCGAGTCAACCAGAGAAGCAGAGCATTTTTTTTTCTGCATTTATTACTAACGCTTCTCCCCCACAGAAGGCATTACAGTTGATCAGATGGTGAGTGCCTACTCCAGAGCCTCAGGTCATCAGTGGACAGAACTCTGAGTTCATAACCAATAGGATAGCTAATCTCTAGTGGCTTACATTGAAAGTGAAATTCAAACTATATCAGGAAAATTTCTGCCAGACTACTGAAGTTGCTCGCCAAAGTGATGACCATCAAAGTTTCTGGTAAAACTTCTGGGCTCTGAATGGCCAGTAAGAGTGTCCTGGAATCCAAGTGGATTCTTCTTATATTCAAATGATCTATATAAGAACAAGTGCATTTCTTCAGCAAAGAATGATATAAGAATAGACACCAGAGGGGCTATCAAAAATAGGCATATAGTCAGTTAACTAATGGTGATTTGATTCCTACCTGTTTGAGCTTAAGTAAGTTATTAACCTATTTGTGTCTGAGTTTTCTCATGTGTGAAATGAATATAATAATAGGTTTGGGTAGGATTTTATAAGGTAATCCAAGAAAACACTTAGTACAATGCCTAAGAATGTGTCACTTAGCATGTGTCATAATCACTATGATTGTTATCTAGCATGACTGTACTGAATCACCAGAAACAAAGTCACTTGAACTATTTAAAAATTAAGAGCCACAACAAGCTAAAGTTTTTAATATTATTTAATTCATTAAACATTTACTGTGGTTGGAATATGTGGTACAGACAAATGATGCAGACAATCTATCTTCCCACAGAGCTTAAAATCTAAAGGTAAATAGAGAAACATATATGAACAATTAGATACAAGATTGTGAAGGCTACTACAGTAGATATGGAGAAGGGATCTGAGGAATTTAGAAGCTACAGGGTTTGACTCTGATGCCATATAGGGTGTAGCCTTGGAAGAAACATTTATTGAAAACCTTCTTTGAGACAGGTTCTGTACTAGGCACGGTCACAAACAGCTGAAAACAAGACATACATGATCACTGCTGTCATTGGATGTATGCTAAAGTCCAAGAGGATTTGGTTTTGTGGGGGAAGAGGAACTCAGTTTTAAATATTTTAAATGTAAGCTTACTATGGAACATTTATGTGTAGATATTCATTTTGCACTTAGGATGGTGGAGATGGAGTTCAAAAGAGAGATTGTTGTTGTTGTTGTTCAATCGCTAAGCCATGTCTGAATATTTGTGACCCCAAGGATGTGCCACACGAGGCTCCTCTGTCCTCCACCATCTCCAGGAGTTTGCTCAAATTCATGCCCATTGAGTCAGTGATGCTCTCCAATCATCCCATCCTCTGTCACTCCCTTCTCATTTTGCCTTCAATATTTCCCAGCATCAGGGTGTTTTCCAGTGAGTCGGCTCTTCACATACCAGGTGGCCAAGGTATTGGACCTTCAGCTTCAATGTCAGTCCTTTCAATGAATATTGAGTGTTCATTCCCTTTTTGATTGACTCGTTTGATCTTGCTGTCCAAGAGACTCTCAAGGGTCTTCTCCAACATCACAGTTCAAAAGCATCAATTCTTTTGTGCTCAACCTTCTTTATGGTCCAACTCTCACATCTGTCCATGACTACTGGAAAAATCATAGCTTCGACTATATGGACCTTTGCCAGCTAAGTGATATCTCTTCTTTTTTAAGATGCTGTCTAGGTTTGTCATAGCTTTTCTTCCATGGAGCAAGCTTTTTTTTCTTTTTTTTTTTTAAATTTCATGGCTGCAGTCACCATCCACAGTGATTCTGGAGCCCAAGAAAATAAAATTTGCCCCTGATTCCACATTTCCTCTTTCTACTTGGAATGAAATGATGGAACCAGAGGGCTTTCCTCGTGGCTCAGATGGTAAAGAATCCACCTGCAATGCCAGAGACTTGGGTTCAATCCTTGGGTTGGGAAGATGCCCTGGAGGAAGGCATGGAAACCCACTCCAGTATTCTTGCCTGGAGAATCCCCATGGACAGAGGAGCCTAGCAAACTACAGTCCATCGGGTCACAAGAAGTCAGACATTACTGAGCAGCTAAGCACAAGCATGAGATGAGACTGTATGCCATGGTCTTAGGTTTTTGTTTTCTTTTTCTTTTTTAATGTTGAGTTTCAAAAGAAACTTTGAGCTTTCCTGGTGGCTCAGAGGGTAAAGCGTCTGCCTGCAATGTGGGAGACCTGGGTTCGATCCCTGGTCTGGAGGAGGAAAAGGCAAGCTACTCCAGTATTTCTTGCCTGGAAAATTCCATGGACAGAGGAGCCTGGTGGGCTACAGTTCATGGAATCTCAAACAGTCAGACACTACTGAACACTCAGAATGTATGTATACTTACTTTTGGATTTGCATTTTTCTGAATTAATGTTAGCAATTTGGGAAGATCATGTTAATCTACATTTTCTTATTTATTAAATAGTTAGTTAGCTAACTTTGCCAAGCACCATGGTAACTGCTGAGACTGTGATGGCAAATTATCTGCCTGTCTTTAAGAAGCTTGCAGTTCTCAAGAGACATAGCTGACAAGAAAGGCAGGGTGGTTCAGTTCAGTTTGAATCAGTTGCTCATTTGTATGCAACTCTATGTGAACTTATGAACTGCAGCAAGCGAGGATTCCCTGCCCATCACCAATTCCTGGAGCTTGCTCAAACTCATGTCCATTGAGTCGATGATGCCATCCAACCATCTCATCTTCTGTCGTCCCCTTCTCCTCCTGCTTTCAATCTTTCCCAACATCAGGGTCTTTTCAAATGAGTCAGTTCTTTGCATTAGGTGGCAAAATATTGTAGCTTCAGCTTCAGCCTCAGTCCTTCTAGTGAATATTGAGGGTTGATTTCCTTTAGGAAAGAACGGTTTGCTCTTCTTGCAGTCCAAGGGACTATCAAGAGTCTTCTCCAACACCACAATTCAAAAGCATCAGGTCTACAGAGCTCAGCTTTCTCTATAGTCCAACTCTCACATCCATACATGACTCCTGAAAAAACTATAGCTTTGACTATACAGAAATTTGTCAGTAAATGATATCTCTGCTTTTAAATATGCTGTATAGGTTTGTGATAACTTTTATTCCAAGGAGCAAACGCCTTTTAATTTCATGGCTGCAGTCACCATCTGCAGTGATTTTGGAGCCCAAGAAAGTAAAGTCTGTCATTATTTCCATTGTTTCCCCATCTATTTGCCATGAAGTGATGGGACCCGATGTCATGATCTTTCTTTTCTGAATGTTGACTTTTAAGTGAGCTTTTTCACTCTCCTCTTTCACTTTCCCCCAGAGGTTCTTTAGTTGCTCTTTGCTTTCTGCCATAAGGGTGGTGTCATCTGCATATCTGAGGTTATTGAGGGTGGCATATTCTGCATATCTGAGGTTACTCAGGTTGAAGCATAGCTTGGAGAATTTTGAGCATTACTTTGCTAGAGTGTGGATGAGTACAATTCTATGGTAGTTTGGACATTCTTTGGCATAGCCTTTCTTTGGGATTGGAATGAAAACTGACCTTTTCAGTTGTGGCCACTGCTGAGTTTTCCAAATTTGTTGGCATATTTATTCCAGCACTTTCACATCATCATATTTTAGCATTTGAAATAGCTCAGTTGGAATTCCATCACCTCCACTAGCTTTGTTTGTAGTGATGCTTCCTAAGGTCCACACGACCTTGCACTCCAGGTTGTCTNAGTTTTCCAAATTTGTTGGCATATTTATTCCAGCACTTTCACATCATCATATTTTAGCATTTGAAATAGCTCAGTTGGAATTCCATCACCTCCACTAGCTTTGTTTGTAGTGATGCTTCCTAAGGTCCACACGACCTTGCACTCCAGGTTGTCTGTATCTAGGTAAATGATCATACCATCATTTTATCTGGGTCATTAAGATCATTTTTGCATAGTTTTGTGTATTTTTTCCACCTCTTCTTAATATCTTCTGTTAGGTTCATACCATTTCTGTCCTTTACTATTCCCATCTTTACATGAAATGTTCCCTTAGTATCACTAGTTTTCTTAAAGAGATCTCTAGTCTTTCCCTTTCAATTGTTTTCCTCTATTTCTTTGCACTGATCACTGAGGAAGGCTTTCTTATCTCTTCTTGCTATTCTTTGGAACTCTGCATTCAGATGGATATATCTTTCCTTTTCCCTTTGCCTTTTGCTTCTCTTCTTTTCTCAGCTATCTGGAAGGCCTCCTCAGACAACCATTTGGCCTTTGTGCATCTTCTTCTTGNGAAGGCTTTCTTATCTCTTCTTGCTATTCTTTGGAACTCTGCATTCAGATGGATATATCTTTCCTTTTCCCTTTGCCTTTTGCTTCTCTTCTTTTCTCAGCTATCTGGAAGGCCTCCTCAGACAACCATTTGGCCTTTGTGCATCTTCTTCTTGGGGGTGGTTTTGATCACCATCTCCTGTACAGTGTTATGAACCCCCATCTATAGTTCTTTAGGCATTCTAACTATCAGATATAATCCCTTGAATCTATCTGTCACTTCCACTGTATAATCATAAGGAAATTGATTTAGGTCATACCTGAATGGTCTAGTGGTTTTCCCCTCTTGCCTCAATTAAGTCTGAATTTGGCAAAGAGTTCATGATCTGAGCCACAGTCAGATCTTGGTCTTGTTTTTGCTGACTGTATAGAGCTTCTCCATCTTCAGCTGCAAAGAATACAATCAATCTGATTTCAACATTGACCATCTGGTGATGTCCATGTGTAGGGTCATCTCTTGTGTTGTTGGAACAGGGTGTTTGCTATGACCAGTGCATTCTCTTGGCAAAAGTCTGTTAGCCTTTGACCTGATTCATTTTGTACTCCAAAGCCAAAGTTGCCTGCAACTCCACTTATCTCTTGACATTTTTTTTTTTTTTTTGATGTTAGTTCTTGAAGGTATTGTAGGTCTTCATAGAACCATCCAACTTCGGCTTTTTTGGCATTAGTGGTTTGGGCATAGACTTGGATTACTGTGATATTGAAAGGTTTGACTTGAAAACGAACAGATCATTCTGTCATTTCTGAGACTGCATTCAGTGCATTTCGGACTCTATTTTTAACAATGAGGTGAGGCTGTGGACTTCTCGTTGCAGCAGCTTCTCTTGTTGCAGAGCACAGGCTTTAGGGCACACAGGCCTCATTAGTTGCAACATGTGTGCTCTGTAGTTGCAGCTTCCGGGCTGTAGAACACAGGTTCAATAGTTGTGGCTTAGTTGCTCCATGGCCTGTGGGATATTCCAGGATCAGGGATTGACCCACGTCTCCTGCATTGGCAGGCAATTTTTTTTAACCACTGAGCCACCTTGAAAGCCCCTCATTTAAAAAAAAAATAGACTCCATGTTTAGCTTCCTCTGCTGGTTTCTTCAGTGTCTGATTTCCTGCCTTCAAACCAGGACATCTGGTCACACGCTTATCCTAGCACATGGGGCTGGCTTTTGGTTCAAGTGGAGAAATCGAACAGGACGTATTAGGGGACATTATTCTNCTAAAATCAGATGATTCTACATGTGTTGCTACAAAATTACTCATCCCAACATGGATGTGTGCACTGGATTTTGATTCCAAGAGTGTGGATGTATACCAATTTTTATTAAAATTCATTTGATATATTTGGTCCACCATCTCAGTCTTTTGATCCACTTTTGGATTCTAATTCATTTATCTAAACTACTTGCCTCTTACAGCTTTGTATTTTCCATTAGTTTGATAAGCAAATATCCAACTAATTTATTGAAATCACTGATAGTAATGAAGCATCACTAAGAACAAAGCTAGTGGAGGTGATGGAACTCCAGCTGAGCTATTCCAAATCCTAGAGATGATGCTGCTAAAGTGCTGCACTCAATATGCCAGCAAATTTGGAAAACTTAGCAGCGGCCACAGGACTGGAAAATGTCAGTTTCCATTCCAGTCCCAAAGAAAGGCAATGCCAAAGAATGTTCAAACTACCACACAATTGCACTCATCTAACACACTGGCAAAGTAATGCTGAAAATTCTCCAAGCTAGGCATCAACAGTATGTCAACCAAGAACTTCCAGATGCTCAAGCTGGGTTTAGAAAAGGAGAACCAAAGATCAAATTTCCAACATCCATTGGATCATAGAAAAAGCAAGAGAGTTCCAGAAAAACTACATCTGTTTTATTGACTTCTTAAAAGCCTTTGACTGTGTGGATCAAAACAAACTGTGGAAAATTCTGAAAGAGATAGGGATACCAAACCACCTTAGAAATCTGTATGCAGGTCAATAAGCATCAGTTAGAACCAGACATGGACAACTGACTGTTTCCAATTTGGGAAAGGCTTACATTAAGGCTGTATATTGGCAGCCTATTTATTTAATTTATATGCAGAGTACATTATACAAAATGCTGGACTGGATGAAACATTCTGGAATCAAGAGAGCCAGGAGAAATATCAATAACCTCATATATGCAGATGACACCACCCTTATGGCAGAAAGCAAAGAGCAACTAAAGAATCTCTTGATGAAAGTGAAAGAGGAGAGTGAAAAAGCTGACTTAAAAGTCAACATTCAAAAAATGAGACCATGGTATTGAATCCCATCACTTCATGGCAAATAGATGGGGAAACAATGGAAATAATGACAGACTTTACTTCTTGGGCTCCAAAATCACTGCAGATGGTGACTGGAGCCATGAAATTAAAAGGCTGTTGTCCTTGGAAGAAAACCTATGACCAACCTAGTCAGTTCAGTTCAGTTGCTCAGTCATGTCCAACTCTTTGCAACCCCATGGACTGCAGCACATCAGGCATCCTTGTCCATCACCAATTCCTAGAGCTTGCTCAAACTCATGTTCATTGAGTCAGTGATGCCATCCAACCATCTCATCCTCTGTCATCCCCTTTTCCTACTGCCTTCAATCTTTCCCAGCATCAGGGTCTCTTGAAATGAGTCAGCTCTTAGCATCAGGTGGCCAACATTTTGGAGCTTCAGCTTCAGCATCAGTCCTTCCAATGAATATTCAGGACTGATTTCCTTTAGGATGAACTGGCTGGGTCTCTTTGCATTCCAAGGGACTCTCAAGAGTCTTTTCCAACAGTTCAAAAGCATTTGGACTTCAGTGCTCATTTTCCTTTATAGTCCAACTCTCACAGCCATACATGACCACTGGAAAAACCATAGCCTTGAGTAGACTGACCTTTGTTGGCAAAATAATGACCAATCTAGACAGCATATTAAAATTCAGAGACATTACTTTGCCAACAAAGGTCCATCTAATCAAAGTTATGGTTTTGCCAGTATCCATGTATGATTGTAAGAGTTGGACTATAAAGAAAGCTGAGCACTGAAGAATTGACGCTTTTGAACTGTGGTGTTGGAGAAGACTCTTCAGAGTCCCTTGGGTTGCAAGGAGATCCAACGAGTCCATCTTAAAGGAAATCACTCCTGAATATTCATTGGAAGGAGTGATGCTGAAGCTGAAACTCCAACACTTTGGTCACCTGATGCAAAGAACTGACTCATTTGAAAAGACCGTGATGCTGGGAAAGATTGAAGGCAGGAAGAGAAGGAGATTATAGAGGATAAGATGATTGGATGGCATCACTGACTCAATGGACATGAGTTTGAGCAAGCTCTAGGAATTGGTGTTGGACTGGAAAGCCTAGTGTGCTGCAGTCTATGGGTCGCAGAGAGTCGGACATGATTGAGAGTTCGAACTGAAACTTAATGATCATCAGTGCAGGGCTTGGGCTAGAGTTCAGTGGCATGCCTTAGAAGCCAGTCTCCCTTGAAACTAGAAACCAATTAGTTATATTTAACCAAGGAGAAACTCAAGTCATGTTTGTATTTCTTCAGGCTGTCCACAAAGATATGAGAAATCTTTTCTGAATGAGCTTCTGAGATCCACATGTATTTTGTTTGCTGCATAAACTTCATCCCAAAAGCTATTCAACAATTTCATAATAAGAAATAAAATTATAATAAAATAATAAACATTTACATTTATTGAGTACTTATGATATACTCTACAATATGCTAAAGATTTTATATACAATATTTCTTTTGATCCTCCATAAAACATGAAAGATAAAAATCATTTGTATATTTTGAAGTTGGAAAACAGGTTCACTGAAAGAAATTATAATTACTCTGAAATAATTTATCATTTTGAACTTAACAAATTTTCATTGTTTGTAAGCTGAGTATACTGGTACTCTTCAAGCATTTTTGTCATGTAGCATATTCTCAAAATAATTTGAAACTCAAAATAATACTTCCTGTAACAACAGTGTTATTCTATATTTCTGTTTTATTGACTATGCCAAAGCCTTTGACTGTGTGGATCACAAGAAACTGTGGAAAATTCTGAAAGAGATGGGAATACCAGACCACCCGACCTGCCTCTTGAGAAATCTGTATGCAGGTCAGGAAGCAACAGTTAGAACTGGACATGGAACAACAGACTGGTTACAAAGAGGAAAAGGAGTACAGCAAAGCTGTATATTGTCACCCTGCTTATTCAACTTATATGCAGAGTACATCATGAGAAATGCTGTCCTTGAAGAAACACAAGCTGGAATCAAGATTGCCGGGAGAAANTTGTTTCCCTGGAATATCTTTTCAACAAAACTTTTGTATTTTTTCTTTTGAACTTTTTATTTCATACTGGGGTATAGCCAATTAACAATGCTGCAATAGTTTCAGGTGAACATTGAAGGGACTCAACCATACATGTACCTCCATTCTCCCCTAAATCCACACCCCACCCCCACCACCAGGCTGCCACATAACATTGAGAAGAGAGTACCATGTGCTATACAGTAGGTCCTTGTTGATTATTCATTTTAATATAGCAGTGTGTACATGACCATCCCAAACTCCCTAACTATCCCTTCCTTTCGTTCATTTTATAAGTCTGTGAGTCTCTTTCAACTCAAACNAGAGTACCATGTGCTATACAGTAGGTCCTTGTTGATTATTCATTTTAATATAGCAGTGTGTACATGATCATCCCAAACTCCCTAACTATCCCTTCCCTTCGTTCATTTTATAAGTCTGTGAGTCTCTTTCAACTCAAACTTTCTGATGTAGGGTGTGTGAGCTGTTAGTTGTCCACATTCTTATACATTTTAAAATGTATTTTCTTTTCCATTTGACTGTTAGCTGTGTATCAAATTCTAATTTCAAAATAATTCTATGCTGAACATTTTAGACACTTCCCATTGCCTTCCAATTCCTCCTGCTGCTGCCAAGAGGGTCACTATCATCAGTCTGACTCTCACACCTTTTAGGACACCTTTTGTTTGTCTCTATGAATGCTGTCAGGATTTTCCTCNTGTATCAAATTCTAATTTCAAAATAATTCTATGCTGAACATTTTAGACACTGCCCATTGCCTTCCAATTCCTCCTGCTGCTGCCAAGAGGGTCACTGTCATCAGTCTTGACTCTCACACCTTTTAGGACACCTTTTGTATTGTAATCAAAAAGAAGATCAGCATTCTCTTTTAAGAGGAATTGTTAACACTTTTGTATTGTATCCATTTTCTAGTTTTGATATAGTTGAGTGTTACCCGTGTGACGTTAGGAGATGATTTGAGATACATTCCTGATTAGATGCAATGATTTTTTTCCACAAATGATTGTTATTTAAACCAATGACCAGCATATTATGGTTTCTTTCTACATGTCTCTTAATACCTTTCCATCTCAGGGCTTTAAATGACTTCAAAAGCAACTCAAGATAAGGAGGAACTATGTGGGATACAAAGAGCCAGACTTGGCTTTCTATAAACCTACTGTGTACCACGTCTGAGTCATAATCATTCTGTTGACTGTTTACTTTCCCTGTTGTCAGCACAATAGAGCTAACTCCAACGGCTTGGAAGTGAGTTACACGCTATTCTTAGTTTATTACAATCAGCTCTTAATAACTTGGGGATTCATTAGGTATTCTGTGAACTGGCTTCTTTTCCTTAGGTGGCCTGGAAATGGCCTTGTGCTGGAGCATTAGACCTTTTTAAAACCAGGACTTTTATCCCAGTGTCAAAGTGTAAATAAGGGAAATGAAGAAAGACAAAATTCAGTGGACAATTGTGTTGTTTAACGCAGGTTTAAAAACTTGATCGGTCTTTAGTGGGCCTAGAATTCTGTGGCCTCTGGTACTTTCTCTTAAAATTCTTTGATGTTAGAGTGAAGCTTTAGGTTTTGGCTAAAGTGTTGATGAAGATGATAATTAGTTTTAAAAGGAGTATCTTGATTCTTAAAGGAGAATCTAACAATTTAGAGGGGACAAGAAGATCCAACCAGTCCATTCTGAAGGAGATCAGCCCTGGGATTTCTTTGGAAGGAATGATGCTAANAAAGTTATGACCAACCTAGAGAGCACATTGAAAAGCAGAAACATTACTTTGCCAACTAAGGTCCGTCTAGTCAAGGCTATGGTTTTTCTTGTGGTCATGTATGGATGTGAGAATTGGACTGCGAAGAAGGCTGAGTGCCGAAGAATTGATGCTTTTGAACTGTGGTGTTGGAGAAGACTCTTGAGAGTCCCTTGGACTGCAAGGAGATCCAACCAGTCCATTCTGAAGGAGATCAACCCTGCGATTTCTTTGGAAGGAATGATGTTAAGGCTGAAACTCCAGTACTTTGGCCACCTCATGCGAAGAGTTGACTCATTGGAAAAGATTCTGATGCTGGGAGGGATTGGGGGCAGGAGAAGAAGGAGACAACAGAGAATGAGATGGCTGGCTAGCATCACTGACTCGATGGACGTGAGTCTGAGTGAACTCCAGGAGTTGGAGATGAACAGGGAGGCCTGGCATGCTGCGATTCACGGGGTCACAAACAGTCACACACGACTGAGCGACTGAACTGAACTGAAACTATGGTGGAGGTAATGAAGATAATGGTGACCTCCTTCAAAAGATCCCATTCATATACTGCTACACTCAGCACCCCCAACCCTGCAACAGGCCAACCCATGCCTCCACCAGAGACCCCCAGACACCCACAGGCAAATCCAGGGCAATCTCCTGTGTGATCACTGCTCCTTTCTTCTGGGTCCTGTTACACAAGGTTCTGTTGTGCCCTCTGAGAGTCTATTTCTCAGTCCTGTGTAAGTTCTGGTAGCTCTATCGTGGGTTTAATGGTGACCTCCTCCAAGATGGCTTATGCCATACCCAAGTCTGCTGCACCCAAAGCCTCTGTCCCTGCAGCAGACCACCACCGACCTGTACCTCCATAGGAGACACTCAAACACAGTTCTGTCTCAGTCTCTGTGGGATCCTGGATCCTGGTGCATACAAGGTTTGTTTGAGCTCCCTGAGTGTCTCTGGCAGGAATAGGGTTTGATCCAACCAGTCAATCCTAAAGGAAATCAGTCCTGAATATTCACTAGAAGGACTGATGTTGAAGCTGAAACTCCACTACTTTAGCCACATGATGCGAAGAGCTGACTCATTTGAAAAAACCCTGATGCTGGGAAAAATTGAAGGTGGGAGGAGAAGGGAACAACAAAGGATGAGATGGATGGATGGCATCACTTATACAATAGACATGACTTTGAGTAGGCTCTGGGAGTTGGTGATGGACAGGAAGGTCTGGCGTGCTGCAGTCTATGGGGTCACAAAGAGTCTGACATTACTGAGCCGCTGAACTGAACTGATATATACATATATATCTTCCCTGGTGGCCCAGATGGTAAAGCATCTGCCTACAATGCGGGAGACCCAGCTTCAATCCCTGGGTTGGGAAGATCTCCTGGAGAAGGAAATGGCAACCCACTCTGGTACTCTTGCCTGGAAAATCCCATGGACAGAGGAGCGTTGTAAGCTACAGTCCATGGGGTCGCAAAGAGTGGGACACAACTGAGCGACTTTATTTTCATATGTGTGTATATATATGTGTGTGTGTGTGTGTGTTTTGTGAAATATGTGAGCATGTTGTCATCTTATTGAAGTGGAATGCACAACCCCCACACCAAATTGCATCTCAATGTCAAGACTAATGAGGCCATACTTACATCAAGAAGATATGAAAAGAATTATTACACACATAATATTATGCATAAAAAAAGAGTTAGAATCCCCAAAAGGAGAAAATAATAGTAACTTTGAGGGGATGGGTATTAGATGATTGTGCTTCTTTCTTCTATAGATATTGGTATAGATATATATACACTCAAAACGTCAAGTTCTACGCCATGAACATATATAATTTTCATTTGTCCATTACACTTCAATAAAACTGAATAAAAAAATGGGATCAATCTCAATTACAATTTACCCATATTACTTGTCTGATAACTAAGACATTGCATGGTTTATTTAATTTGGACTTGTTGCTGTAAGCCGTTATGACACCTGCAGCATGAGACCAGTAAAAGAGGTGACTGTTCCACTCTATGTCTTGTTCAGGAGTTGGTATTGTGTATTCTGAAAAGTAAAGTGAGTGTCTTGGTTTCTATCAATGTGTAGAATTCCAAAGAGGATAAGATGTGCCATGGTGAGACAGTGTATTTTGTCTTTAACATGTGAAGAAAATGTGTGACCTTGTTTTACATTTTGGGTATAATCTCTTGGGAGGCAAAAGATTCCATGAGTTATTTATCCTAAATGAGACAAGCTTGGTTAGGAATTGTTTGACTTGGCCAGAACATATGGTCAGCTCATTGGCAGTGGCCCGAAGATCTACAAAGGTGTGAAGATGAGGCCAATTGTTGGCCAAGACATTCTCTGCTAAGATAACTGCCTAAAGTTTGGCTGTTTGAGCTGACCTTTGGGCCTCGTCCTTTATCAGGAACATTCTGATTATGAGATAAAAAGCAGCAACTTTCAAGCAAGCTCCATCAAGTGTGATAGTGATGATAGCATTGGTTAAGTGAATAAATGCTCTTTGATTTCCACTGTGTTGATCTTAAGGGGTTCCCCATATGTCCAGGAGTTCTAAGAGATGAATTTTCTTAGCAGTGTGACATCTGACATGGGACTGAACCACAAGGGACGTTATCTTCTCTTGAAGATAGGGTATGCAGAGGGCCCAGGTTCAGCTCCATCCTGTAGCAAAAAGGCCTCAGTGGCTATGCTGAGCTTTAAAAGTGCTGCTTCCATAATCAAAGGCCAAATGAGCAGCTAGATGTGGAGGGTCATAGGTTCAAGATGTGAGAAAGTCTATATTCCCAGAAAAGTTCAGCATGTACCCACAATTGCTACACTAGGGCATACAACATTGATCCAAGGTGGGCAGTTCCTTTTATCAGAAGCCCATGAAACCAACGGCCATCACTGATGCTACAGGGACTCAAAGATACATGAGAGAAGGTTGCTAAAGCCTGCACAGTGAAGGTGGTTTGGGGGACCTAATAGGACTGCCTGTTCTATGGCAACTTAGGCAGATTCTAGAATCCTTTGATACATGGAGTCTCATTCAAGGTGGGCCTATTTGAAAGTTACAGAGCAAAAAAAAAAAAAGTGTATATGAGGAAATGTTGCCTCCAGAATCTAAACATGTCTAAAATATGTTGGACTTGTTTTAACAATATGGGTCCTAAGAAGATTAAAACTGTTTCTCTACACTGTCAAGATTGGAACAGTCTTCCACTTATCAAAGAATTTTCAGGAACTTAACTGAAGTGGTGGGACCGTACTATGTGTGTCATAGGAATCTCCTCAAAGGAGGATGCCATCATTGTGGAGTCATAATTGTGTACCTGGAAAAAGCTAGAGCTGGTGAAAATATTTCCTGTTGTGAGATGGCAAGTTTGGACACTGGACCCACTGAGTAGCCAGGTGAAGGTGTATCATGTCCCTTTTAAGGTGAAGGTAAAGTGTAACTGAGAGGTTGGTGAAATAAGCACTAAAAAGAGCATGCTAGCCAAATGATTTGCTATGACTACAAAGTATTTACCAGTTATTCAGTGGAAACAGTATTTTCAATAATATCCATGAAGCCCCTGTGAGTGAGGACATGACACCAAGGGTACAAGTTCACACTAAGCACTGTTCTTATTTTCCAGGTTTAAGATCAAGTAAAACTTGTCTGTTAAGTGCAACAGGAGTAGGGATAATCACACCTTCTCTAACTAGGTCTCCTATCATGGGTTTCAATCTATGAAGACCCTGCTTTCATCTAAATGAATCTTTTTAAAAACATCTGACTTACTTCACTCAGTATAATAAGCTCCAGTTGCATCATCTCAATAGACCTGATTCAAATGTATTCTTTTTAATGGCTGAGTAATACTCCATTGTGTATATGTACCACTGCTTTCTTAGCCATTCATCTGCTGATGGACATCTAGGTTGCTTCCATGTCCTGGCTATTATAAACAGTGCTGTGGTGAACACTGGGGTACGCGTGTCTCTTTCAATTATGGTTTCCTCAGTGTGTAAGTTAAAAATAATAAAAAATAAATAAATAAATGATAAATAGTTAAAAAAATAAAATCTTTTGTTACTTTGATTCTCATATTTTTAAAGGTAAAATATATACTGGCTGGTCTGGGCCCCAAACAGGAAGAAATTCACCTCCCTCCCTTCTCACACACCTGACACTTCCCTTCCTCCCCTCCCCATCATCAAAAAACAGATACACACATGTCTTTTTACAGCTTGTTGATATTTTAATCATCAACATCTGAGTACCTGGTCTCTACAGAGGTGACGATTGCTGTATGCTTGATCCCTTCACAAATGACTATTCTGCCAGTTCTTTTCCTGTAGAGACAGCAGATTGCTCAAGGTCTCAGATTGCAGGTGGGTCCAGGTGGGTACTTGGAGAATGGTCAGGAAAACTGTTGGAAGAACCCTCCGGGATTTTTTTCAACCGCCATTGGCTGACTCTCCTTCTTTTTATTCTGCGGGTGGTGGTAGAAGTCTAGTATCATCTATTTCTTCCCTTTCTTACTCTTCTCCACATTCTGCTGAAGAGCTGATTTTACCTTCCTCATGAGCTTTCGGTTATCTGGTAAAAAAGCAAAGTCATCCAGAAAGGCATTAGTGAAGGAGGATGGGATGGAGAATTTTGAGAGAAAGGGTGTGCATCGAGGAAGGGCTTTGTGCCAGGCAAGAGCAGGGTAAGTCTCGGTTGGGGGATGAAGAAGAGGAACATGGGTAGGGTAATATGACCTTCTCACTGTCCAAGCCATTGGATTTACCAGACATTTCTTCCTTCCTCTAGAGCTTGAGGCTTGTTGCTCCAAATTTATTGTGTCTATTTCAATCTCTGACTCCTCCTCCTTCACTTCCTTCATGACTTCTGCCATGTTGTAGGAATAGTGTCCAACAACAAGGTCCCTGGCCTTTCTATATATACCTTCCAGGAAAATAAGGGACCACACCCATCACCTTTGACTGATCAGCAAGAAAGTCCTCCAGTCAATGGTAGCCCTGAAATGGCTTGACATCACAAAGCACCACACTTGAAAATCCATGGGGAGGAGAAGCATACAGAGGAGTGGAGGAGTCTATGTGCTCTGGTTTGAGAAAGTGTGTGCTTCCTCAATACCCACTGAAGACCCTTCCCATGTTGATTTTCCAGGCTTTCTCATCTTGTCTGGTTCAATTCTTGTGATGTAGATGTTAGGGAGCAAGTGTTCCCTCCAAACCATTCCTCATTGTCACCCCCGTCACTGTTTAATTATGTTTCCTTCCAGATCTCATCACCTATTATTTTGTGGGTTTTTTTTTAACTTTTTTGTTTAAGAAGGTTTAGATTTACAGAAGAATTGTAAACAGTATATTTGTATACCCCACATTCAATTCCCCTTATTAACACACGTATATTAGTATGGAACATTTGCTCAACTTAGTGAACCAATACTGAAATGTTATTATTAACTAAAGTCTGGACTTTATCAGATTTCCTTGCTTTTTACCTCATATCCTTTTGCTGTCCTAGTATCCCATCCAAGATACTACTTTAAATTTAGTCATCACAGATTACACCTTCTTAGGTTCCTCTTTGCTGTGACAAGTTTTTAGATTTCTTATTTCTGAGGTTCTTGACAATTTGGAGTTTTATGTCTTAATTTTTACATTAGATCCTGAGATGTTATTTACCTTATAGTGAAAAGTTTTTATAAGTTTCTTCTTCTAGAGAACTTCAAATCAAGTTAGTACTATCATGGCATGGTCCCCATGGCAATGGTTGAATTAATCTCTTGGCTTTGTCACAGAAGTGACACACATGTTTCTCTCTAGAGCCCAGAGGATCCAGATCCTTTGTATTTATAAGGCCTAGGTGGCAGCAGCAAGAGCATTTTGTAAGGTACTAGTGAATCCACCTGCCAATGCAGGAGAAGCAGGTTGGATCCCCGACAGGAGGAAATGACAACCCCCTCCAATATTCTTGCCTGGGGAATCCCACAGACAGAGGAGGCTGGCTGGCTACAGTTCATGGGTTCACAAAGAGTCAGACATGACTGACCATACACAAATGCACGTGCATGCATGTGTGTACACACACACACAGTGAGTCATTTACTTTTAGAAGTATGACTTCAGCATCCCACATAGTAACTGCTCTTCCTTCATATGAGTGATCATCTTGTATATTGAACAGACTATCAGTTTTTCTCCTGAGTTCTATATAGAAAAGAGGCCAACATATGGTTGAGACACAACCAGTGTTCACAAAGTAGGCATCATTTCTTTGAGGTTAGTATCAACAATGAGTTATTTTGGAATTGATACACATGATTCAACCTGAGACTCACAAATAAATCCCGACTGAGATACATAATTCAGAACTGCTCAATGGAGGGCCCCAATCCAATAATCCTTTCACTATATGCCAACTAGCTATAGGCTATACTGATTTATGTTGGTCAAAGGTTTAGCTGTCACTCACACATGTAGCACAAAGAAGCAAGGTCAAAGCACAAGCTAGCCAGATGGCTGTAGCTCAAAGTGCATGTTCTCCAGCATACAGCAGAGCAAGTTCAAAAGCCAAAAAAGAGAGAGTGAAAACACCTGCTGGTAAGGGACAGCATCTCACTCTTCTGCTCTTGGGGCCAGTCGCTGCCATCTCACCACAGAGACAGAATGGACCCTTCAACCAAAATTTGGTGTGGATATTGAGACTGATGACACATATACCCAGAAAGTATGAAAATTTTCATTACTGACATAATAAGATTTTGAGGGGAGAAAAGACAACTCTCAGGCAGATTCAAGAATGGCTGAAGAGAGCAAAGGAAGGAGACTGGCTTAGTTTCTATGGTAGCAAATGGGGATAAAGCTGGAGAGTTCCACACATCTGTCAGGGCTTGGATGGTCTGAACTTCCTTTTGGCCCACAGAAGAGAGTATCAGATATAGGTAAGTAGGGGAAGAGGTGTGGTAGGGTTCTTTCATAGAAAAACTCTTATGTAAATACAAGGTGTTTGGCACAGTTTAGAATTCTCATAACCATTATAACCAAGATTTTCATATTGTTTTTAGTTAAACTGCTTTTCACTAGATAAATATTTCCCAAATTATGGACCTTTAAGTATTATTAAACATGGCTTAGAATTCTCTCAGTTCATCAACAGAGAAACTGTGTAAAAAGAGAAAAGACTGCTGAATCAGCAAGCGTGACACACTGACCACAAAACAGCAGACTTAGTTGTACTAACTCCTGAATTATGAGAGATTGCGTACATTTTTTCCCATCCTGGATGATTACTGTAAAGTACAAAGACTGTAATAACAATTATAGGGTATAAAACATTTATTGACCACTAGCTCTATGTAGGAAATATGCTAAATATTCATATATGTAGTTAATCCCCATCATAAATCTATCAGATAAATGACAAAATAGCACTTTCTGTCATCTCTGCCAGGACATCTCCATTCCAGTTTTAGAAGCAGAAAAGAGCATATAGGAGTGCACACGGAGATATTTATGGGCCATGCTCAAAAGAAGCATGTATTACTCCTGCTCGCATTTCATTGGAAAAAATGCACATAGCCACAATTACTCCTGCTCGCATTTCTTTGGGAAAAAAACTCACATAGCCACAACTGATTGCAAAAGAAAATGAGAAATGTAGTCTACCTTGTATAAGTGAAAGTGTTAGTCACTCAGTCATGTTTGAATCTTTGCAACCCCATGGACTGTAGCCTGGCTGGTTCCTCTGTTCATGGGATTCTCCAGGAATGAAGATTGGAGGGGGTATCCATTCCCTTCTCCAAGGGATCTTCCCAACCGAGGGATCAAACCTGGGTATCCCATATTGCAAGCAGATTCTTTACCATCTGAGCCATCAAAGAAGCCCAATTTAGTCCATGTGTGTGCTATGCTCAGTCACTTTAGTATTCCCGACTCTTTGTCACCTCACGGACTGTAGCCCACCAGGCTCCTCTGTCCATAAGATTCTCCAGGCAAGAATACTGGAGTGGGTTGCCATGCCCTTCTCCAGGGGATCTTCTCGATCCAGAGATTGAACCCATGGCTCCTGTATCTCTGCATGGTGGGCAGATTTTTCACCCACTGAGCCACCAGCGAGGCTTCCCCAAATTCATGTTCTCATTTTATGAGTGAGCCTAGTGGCATAGATGGTGAAGAATCTCCCTACAATGTGAGAGACCCAGGCTCGATCCCTGGGTTGGGAAGATCCATTGAAGAAGGCAACGGCTACCAACTCCAGTATTCTTGGAGCTTCCCTGGTGGCCAGGGAAATACTAGGGTGAGAAAGTGAATAGAGAGATGAAGGTTTATGAAGGTAAGTGATACTAATGATAAATTAGTAAGGAATGAGGAAATGAGAATTGAAAAGTATGGCTGATAGTGAAAAGCAGTAGAGTTCACAGACTGAAGTTCAAAACTGATGAATATTTACAGGTGTGTGTGTGTGTGTGTGTGTGTGTGTGTGTGTGTGTGTGTGTGTGTGCATGAGTGTGAGAGAGGTATTAATATTTTACAGGAAGAATATCACTTGTAGGCCAAAAAACTGTATGTTTTAACATCAAGATTTCAAAGTTGTTATAATTTTTGAGATTATTGTCTACAGCATGAGCATTAAAGGGAGTGGCTCACTGTGCAAAAATACCAGAATTTATCTGTTTCTTTGTTGATGAGTATTTGAGACATTTCAAGTGTGGCCTATCATAAATTACATTTCTTTGAAAAAAAAAAGAACAATAGAAGAAAACTATCATTAGAATTGAGGGCATGAATGATTTATAAAGCCAAAAATGCTGGATGAATATCCACATAGATGATGGATGTTGACATTGCCAAAATGGTGGCAGTACTAAAAGTGGACAAGAAGAAAGTGACTCAGGAAAGTGTCTAATGAATAATGCTAAAAAAAAATAATAAGATGGGACAGCACATGATAGTATTTAATAGCAAGAACTACAAATGAGCTGTGAATTTTGAAAGATAAAGGAGCAAAAGTGGTTTGAAAGTAACAATGAGAAGCAGCCATCTAGTTCACCTCAACTCCTTGGGGTATGTGAAGAAAACAAATTTTCACTTAAGAGGACTTCAGAGGAAGTGATTTCCTCAAGTCATAGTCATATTCCAGTTGTAAAACAGAGATTAATGGAAGATTGAGAGAAGAATTGGAGCTAGTGGGGAGTTTTTTTAATGACAGACTGAATTTCAGAGAGCAGGAAAGAAGGGCTTCTGAAGAAAGGGAGAGAGTTGGGTCCAATTTTATCAAGTGTAGAACAGTATATGAATAAGGGTCTAGGTAGTGATGGATAATCTGCAGGGTGGTGACTTGTGATAAGACCTTGTATTTGCATGGAAGATTGGGAGGTAAGTAAAGCCCTCCAGACTGGAGATTGTTTAATCTGAGATTGTTTAATCTAAACTGATTTATAACCAAGAAGAATCCAGAAACATCAATTGAAACATGTTTCCTCTAAGTATCATGTATCCTGCATTATGACCCAAGCTTTCAAAGATAGTTCAGTAAGAACATTTAAGATAGTAGATTTGACAGGAGAGAAGTGTGTTTGCTCAAGAGGGTAAGTGTGTATGAAAAATATCAACAGCAAATTCTAACGTCAAAGGATTGCTTCTAGACGCATATGGAGCTGTGTACTATTCTTGGACAACCCAAGATGCCTGCACACATGTGGCCCAGATCTTGGCACCAACACTTACTGGGCACCTGTAAAGCCAAATCTGAGGAAGCAGAGAGGCCAAGGGGAAGTGGTATTATCTCAGTACAGAAATGCATTTACTTAGGCTCCCTAAATGTCAGGTGGAAAAAAATGGCAGACAAGGAAAGTAAGCTTTCCCCCCCCTAACATCTCTCCTCAGGAAGAAGTACTTGGAGTTATATTTACTACATAAATTCACCTGCTAAAACTCCAGGGAGCTCATCAGTGGGCAGATGTTCCCACCTCAGTCTGGTTACCAGCAAACATTTAATCAAAATCATAGCTGCATCTGGCTCACATTAAAAGGTTTCTCTTGTAATTGTCTTTTAAAAGAACAATTCCCCATGCTTATATATTGAGACTCAAAACATCAATTCAATGTACTTCAGGAGCTTTGTGGCTACAACTTCCTGCTGGGACTTAGCACGTCCCCAGAGAATCAATTTGAGGAATATTGCCAAAGTGTTTTTCCTCTCAGTGTTTATCCACTGGAATGTCTAGGAGTGAAGCATAGACAGTGCAATGCAATCCTAAGATTCAATTTCTTTTATAAATACATACAGTGCATATGAACATCAAGGCAAGAGGGTAAAGAACTTTAATTGAAATTCCAATAAAGTTCTAAGTGCAAATGCTGGAACCATCCTCTGTTAGCATTGTGAGTTAGACTAGGTACTTAACCACTCTGAGCCTATTTTCTGATCACACAAAAAAAGGATGATATCTCATATGGATTTTGTAAAGATCAAGTTACATAATTCATGTAATAAATGTAGCACAACAACCTACAGAATGGAAGAAAATATTTTCAAGTAGTGTATCTGATAAGGATTTGTATTCAGAATATATAAAGAACCCTTACACATCAACAATAAGATGAATAGCCCAGTTTTCTGGAGAAGGCAATGACAACCCACTCCAGTATTCTTGCCTGGAAAAATCCCATGGATGGAAGAGCCTGGTGGGCTGCAGTCCATGGAGTCGCACAGAGTCAGACTCAACTGAAGCAACTTAACATGCATGCTTGCATT
>SJYV01031603.1:0-12875 GCA_006410875.1 Neotragus pygmaeus
TGACGTTTGGTAGAAACCAACTCAATACTATAAAGCAATTATCTTTCAATGAAAAATGAATAAATTTTTTAAAAAAGGTCTTTTCTGTTATAAACCACCAGTCCAAATTGCCTTCAGTCAATGAAATTTGGTTCAAGGTAATCCAAGCATTAAATTCAAGTAGATCCATTCCTGCCTTTGTTCAGCTCAGGTTCATTCACTTGTACTCCAAGGCTTGTCCTTAAAGAAGAGTGTCCTCCAAGGCTTTCTTGGCCTGCATTTCATTCAGGAACATTTTAGCTCCCATTTAACTGATATGATTTAGGCCGTCTTTTTAATCTGATAGTCTGAGCCATCAGGAGAGTGTGATGAACTTGTTTGCACAAAGTGCCTGGTTTGGTTCGGTTTTGTGTTTCTTGTGCTAATTTGCTTCAAAAACAGATGGGCTGATATCCTACATGTTGAAGTTTCACCACCATTATATTACCAGCTGATTTCACCTCTGATACTCCTGAACACTCAGAAGTAGGGTTTCTTTTCTGGAGGAGAATACACCATCTTTGGATCAATCTCTGAGCTTGGACAGGTTCCCTACAAGGCAGGAATGTACCTGAAAACCACCCAGAAATTCAGCTGAGTCACTTCCACAGGCTTTCCAAACACTGAGACATCGTCAGAAAGCGTTTATGTGGCTACATCTGAATTTGCTGCTGCTCACAGCAAGACGAGAAAGTGCAAACCCGTGAGGAATTCAGAAAGGACCGGGGACTATGAGAGATGCATCTGTGAGCAAAGCACGGAGAAACCTCCCTGAGTTGTGGAAACTCACCCTTCTCCTGCCTCCACTCCCAGCCCGGCAGAGGGACTTTGGAACTTATACTCAGATCACGTTGTGTATCTTCTGAAAACCCTACAAAATCTTCCCATGGAAACCCCCTAGGCGGCTCTGGCCGAGCCCCTCCCTTCCTCTGCAGACCACCCCTTCCCCAGCATCCTCCTGCAGGTCCAGGCGCCCTGGCCCATGTCTCCTTCATTATCTCACAAATTGTTACTGGTTCCCTCTATATAATGTCAGCCCTGTGCGTGTGGGAATTTTGTCTTGTTTGTCCACTAACCTCTTTACCTAGAACAGAACCTGACGCACTGTTGGCCCTCAAGAAATATTTTTGTATGAATCCATGAATAAACATATTTCAGTTAATACATCCTGTATCATTAACATTTGTGACAGAGCAAACTTGAAATGTGTGTATAATTTGGTGCCTTTGTATCCACATGTCATTACAATCATGTGCTAATGAAAAGAGCCTTGATTCCACATATTTTCTTTTCATCAGAAGACCATGAATATATTCATTTTGTTTCCTAAATGGGTTTTAACACCAATTTAAGGCAAAGAATATTCAAAAGGATATATTGATTTAAATATTCAGTAGGGAATGAACCAGCTTACTTGTGTGGTTTACATTAAAAAACACATCAATTAAAACAAAATCAATGTTTACATTTTAATGGCAGCAGTTATGGACAGCATGAAGGAAAGGTGTAGACCAGGCAGAAACATATATTAATTTTAACATTTGCATGGTCAACACATCTGTGTAGTTTTGTGTTTCCTTTGAAAGAAAAGTTAAACACTTTTCTCCAAAATTTGAAGTATATATTTTTTCTGGCTTCTGCTAAGTAAACATTATATGAATTGAAACTGTTTATGAAAACAATGCAAAAGTCAACCGCTGTTCACTTTCTAAGCTGATTTAAATGTTCACCATGTTTTCTCAACGGTCCGCTCATCTGTCCTCCTTTCAGAAATTGAGAAAGGGGGGTGCGGGGACCCAGGCATCCCAGCCTACGGGAAGCGGACCGGCAGCAGCTTCCTCCATGGAGACACACTCACATTCGAATGTCAGGCGGCCTTCGAGCTGGTGGGGGAGCGAGTCATCACGTGTCAGCAGAACAACCAGTGGTCTGGCAACAAGCCCAGCTGTGTATGTGAGTACTCTCCTGGCGGGGCCTGCTCCAAGCTACCCCGGGGGTGGGAGAGGAGCAGGGCGTGCCCTGAGGCAGGGGCGCGACACTGACCAGAAGCGCTCAGAGCTCCTCGAATGCAGCTCTTCTTGACGGATACACTGCCGACGAGAGCTTTCCATGAGCAAGGTCCGCAGAGCATCTCTTGCATCCAGTGGGGCTAATGCCAGCTCTGTGAGCCATCTGTCGACAGGGCCTGGGGTCTTTGCAACCTAATAATGTCTTGTGACGGCTTCCCTGAGTAGAGTTCCCTGAGCTGTACAGTAGGCTCTCATTAGTTACCTACTGTATACATAGTATCAGTAGTGCGCGGGACTTCCCAAGTGGCTGAGTGGTAAAGAATCCTCCTGCCAGTGCAGGAGATGCAAGAGATGCAGGTTTCATCTCTGGGTTGGGAGGATCCCCTGGAGAAGGAAATGGCAGCCACTCCCGTATTCTTACCTGGAGAGCCCCATGAACAGAGGGGCCTGGCGGGCTGCACGCCACAGGGCTGCAGAGCAGAGCATGACTGAGCAGGGACACACAATATCCCGTGACGCTTAAAATGCAACTGTGAGCTTCAAGTGATGTCACTTTGCATTTCAATGGAAGAATTGCCTGCTTCCTCCTGTTTTGTTTTTTTTTTTTTGTCTTGTTTTTAGTAAGGTTCTCATTAGTTGTTTATTTTATATATAGTGTCAATAGGGTATATATGTCAACTCCAATCTCCCAATTCATCCAACTCCCTCTTCCCGCTTTGGTGTCCATATATTTGTTCTCTACATCTGCGTCTCTGTTTCTGCTTTGTAAATAAGATGGTCTGTACCAAGCTTTTTCAGATTCCACATGTAAGTGTCAACATACGGTATTTGGTTTTCTCTTTCTGACTTATGTCACTCTGTATTATGGTCTCTAGGTCCCTTGTAAGTGGTTTAACAAGTAGAAAAGAAGGACTACATAGCAGATTGAAAAACAGATTTTTTTTTTTATAACTAAGTATAGCAATAACCTGGAAGCATATAAGAAATAATGTAAAATAATAAGCAAATCCATACCCTAGAAATAAGTCCAATAGATGCGCCCTCCCAAAGAATATGTATATAGACATATATAAAACATATATCTTACTGATTTCTCAGTACACATTAAGTAAATATTCCAAGAGACTTTTATATTAGCCACCAGGATTTGGTCTGATTTTCCAAGTTGTTCTTTAATCATTGTTACCCTGTAAATGACTTAAAAATTAATTTCAAAAAATGTGCTTTAAGGCACATGCAAAATTTAAAGTGAAAAATAGGAAACTGATTAGAATCAACCTTGTTTTCTGGAAATGGTCCTTATGAAATCAGCATAATTTTTTCATATCAATATTTGCTCTTCTGAAGGAAGAAAGTTATAACAAGAAATCTTAACATTTGCCACAAGTTTCAGTCAACTTGATAGGGTTATTTGTGAATCAAGCATACACTTGATTATATATAGGAGGTGGTTGTTTTGTATGTTGAACTTAATCTGTTCACAACCCGGGACAATCCCTGCTCAGAGAACTGAGATTCCCATATATGTTGAGGCCAAAAAACATAAAAACAGAAGCTGGATTGTAACAAATTCAGTAGATACTCTCAAAATTAAAAAAAAAAAAAAAGAAGAAAAAGTTGAACCATCCTAGTTAACTGCTGGTATAGACTTCCTTCCCAGGTCCTTAGCATATAGCCAAATCTTCGGATGTGAACAAAACTGTTTGAAACTATTATTATCTGTGTGTTTTCACAGTTTCCTGTTTCTTCAACTTTACGGCATCATCAGGAATTATCCTCTCCCCGAATTACCCAGAAGAGTACGGTAACAACATGAACTGTGTCTGGCTGATCATCTCTGAGCCGGGCAGCAGAATTCACCTCATCTTTAATGACTTTGACGTGGAGCCTCAGTTTGACTTCCTTGCAGTCAAAGATGATGGGATTTCAGACATAACTGTGCTGGGCACGTTCTCAGGCCACGAGGTGCCATCCCAGCTGGCCAGCAGCGGGCACATCGTCCGTCTGGAGTTCCAGTCGGATCACTCCACCACTGGCCGAGGCTTCAACATCACCTACACCAGTACGTGCGTCCACACCACCCCACGTCCATGGTCTCTGCTGGCTCTTCTCTGGGGTTTTATGGTCACAGTTCACAAAATTATATAACGTTATCCTGAGAACCTAAAAAAACACCCCGCTCTGTTGTGGTGTCTTGGCCACTCTCCCCTACAGTGAGGAATGGTTGCTCACATACTTCTCTCTCTGGTTTTCCTTCTACCCATCCATCCATCCACCCCTGTGTCCTCCATGCAATAGAACAGAGTAGTGAAAAGCACTGAGGTATTTGGAGTTGGGAGCCATGGATTATAACACCTGATAAATGTATGGACTTGGCCTTCCCAGGTGACCTAGTAGTAAAAATTCTGCCTGCAATGTGGGTGACCCAATTTTGATTCCTGGGTTGGGAAGATCCCCTGGAGAAGAGAATGGCTACCCACTCCAATATTCGTGCCTGGAAAATCCCATGGACAGAGTAGCCTGGTGGGCTACAGTCCAGCGGGTTGCAAAGATTTGGACACAACTGAGCAACTAAACAACAACTCGTATGTACTCAGTGAATTTTGATAAGACAGCTAACTTTTCTTTTCTTCAGACTCCTCATTTGATCATAGCTTATATTTAAGACCATATGCTTAAATTATACTGTTGAGGGAATAAAGTAAGAGAATAATAATGTTAAACAGGAGTGATAAGTGAAAATGTACTGACTGCCTCCTTCTCTTAGGTGATCTGCTTAGGATTTGACAAAAATTGTTTCATTTAATATTGCAGCAACTCTGGACTATAAGCTTCATCTTCCTCATTTTGTAAATAAAGACAACTAGGCTCTGATAGTGGAGAAGGCAATGGCAACCCACTCCAGTACTCTTGCCTAGAAAATCCCATGGCCAGAGAAGCCTGGAAGTCTCCAGTCCATGGAGTCATGAAGAGTCAGACACGACTGAGCGACTTCACTTTCACTTTCATGCATTGGAGGAGGAAATGGCAACCCACTCCAGTATTCTTGCCTGGAGAATCCCAGGGACAGGGGAGCCTGGTGGGCTGCCGTCTATGGGGTCACACAGAGTTGAACATGACTGAAGTGACTTCTCAGCAGCAGCAGCAGGCTCCGATAGGGGCTTCCCAGATGACTCAGTAGTAAAGAATCTGCCTGCAATGCAGGAGACACAGGAGACTTGAGTTCAATCTCTGGATTGAGAAGGTCCCCTGGAGAAGTAAGCAGCAATCCGCTCCAGAATTCTTTGCCTAGAAAACTCCATGGACAGAGGAGATTGGTGGGATACATAAGGAGAAGGCAAAGGGATAAGGGGGTGGCAGAGGATGAGATGGTTAGATGGAATCACCAACTCAGTGGACATGAATTTGAGCAAACTCTGGGAGACAGTGGAAGATAGAGGAGTCTGGAGGGCTGCACTCCGGCACAACTTAGCAGATGAACCACAGAAAGGCTCAGATAACCAGAGTAATCTTCCCAGGGACAGGTAGTAAGCACAAGAGCTGGGATGCTAACCGAGATGTGACAGAACCAAAATCCTTTTCTGTCACCTACGTACCTCATCTCCATTTTTCTTAGTGAAAAAGTGCCTTCCAATTTTGGGATGCTGTGTGGATGATAATGAGGTCTATCTACCTATCTCTCTCCTTCTGTCTTTCTAGGTATCCATATTCTGTTTATTGAATGTATTTATCTATCTCTGAAAAAAAATAGCTAAAACTGCTTTATAAGTGGTTCTGCTTTCTTATTTAATACTCATGATTAATATTCAAGTGTTTGGTTTTTTTTTTACTCCAATTTTTTTTTTTTTCTTTTCAGCATTTGGTCAAAACGAGTGCCATGATCCTGGCATCCCCATAAATGGGCGGCGTTTTGGTGACAGGTTCCTGCTGGGGAGCTCGGTCTCTTTCCACTGTGATGATGGCTTTGTCAAAACTCAGGGCTCGGAGTCCATCACCTGCATCCTGCAGGACGGGAACGTGGTCTGGAGCTCCACCGTCCCCCGCTGCGAAGGTGTGGGCCCCTCCCGTCTGCCTCTTACCTTCCTCTGAAAGGGAGCATCTGACAGAAAACAAACCAGCAGACAACACTGGTTCCCTAAGGCTGCCATAGCCGACCGAGTACTGCCAAGTGGTAACTTTGACAGCAGGAGTTAGCGTCTCACAGTCCTGGAGACTGGAAGTCCAAGGTCCAGGTGTCAGCAGGGCGGGCTCTGAGGGGGCAGATGTTCCAGGGCCCTCTCCTGGCTTCTGGGGCTTTGCTTGTCTTGGCTTGTAGAAGCAGCATCCAGACATTCTCCCTGTGAGAATGCATCTCTGTCCCAAGTCCCCTCCTTCTAAGGACACCCATCATATTGGACTAGGGCCTGCTCTAATGCCCTCATCTTCATTAACCATGTCTGCAGTAACTTTTTTTCCAAGTATGGTCCCATTTTAAGATGCTGGGATTAGGAATCCAAAGTGTCATCTGGGGGGAGTGTAGTTCATCCTCTGTAAACAGCATCACTTTTAGTCAACTGTTTTGTTGCCCATGGTGTAACTGACATATATACAACCTAACTAGCTTTCTTCTTGACATTTCACTCTAGTTACCTGTGTAGGAAAACCAAATGGGAAAGAATTAAGAAAGGTATTACTTTTAATGTATATTCAGGTAGGGGAATATTTACTTATGATATATACTCAAACCCCTCTTATCAGAATTGCCCGTGCATAATGAGCAAGAAAACTTAATAAAAGTATCGCTCATAAAGAGTACAAGTATCGCTTAAAGAGTACAAGTTTTAGAGCAGCTTTAGATTCACAGCAAAATTGAAGGGAAGGTACAGCAATGTCCTGTGCACCCCCTGCGCTCCTATGTGCATAGCCTCCCCCATCAGCAGGGTCCTCCATCAGGTGGTGCATTTGTTATAACTGATGAACCTACAGGGATAAGTCATCATCACCCAGAGTCCACAGGCTCACTCTCGTGATTGTCCATTTGCTGGGCCTGGGCCAATGTATATCATGGGGTATCCACCACCGTGGTGACCTACAGGGTATTGTAACTGCCCTAAAATCCCCCCACTCCACCTATCCACCCCCACCCCACCCCATGCTTACTCACCAGTGTTGGGAGCAGGATTACACTTCACCACCTTGCCCTGGCCCCAGCCCTGCCTCGAGTCATTTCTTATTGTTTCAAGGACCAGCGTTATCTTCATTCATCATTGGCTGACCCTACTAAATTTACAGAAAGATGTTCTCATTTCTGCAGTTTCACAAATTGTTAAGACAATTTGGTCGACTATCAGCACCACCCCAGGGTGAACACTTGATTAGCTGAAGAGCAAGAAATCCACAGTAGGAGTTTCCTTTTTGTTTATTTTTACTGCTTTTTTAAAGTATGGGGTTTTTTAAAATAGTTTAAATTTTATTAGTGTTAATAACTGAATAGGTCATTATCCTTTATAAATCAGTAAGCTTAGAAGCAGGATTCTAAAATAAATGGTATGAATACTGGGGCAAGACTGACTGTGTTTGTACTTACTGCTTGAGAAAGTGTATCGTTACTAACTTTGAGGTGTGACTAATTTTATGAGAAAGAATCTCAAGACAAACAATACTCTAATCTCTGTTCTCTCTGCCACATTCTTGCTGTGGGTGTGCTCACCTGCAGTAGGTGGTGTGAAGATGGGTCTAAGCTTCAGGATCAGCACGTTCCTTTGCAGTAGGGGGAATAAAGGGGCATCAGTCAGCAGCAGGTGAGAAATCCCATAGAGTCAGACAAAAGGAGACAATATATCACTTTAAATGTGAGTGAGCAATTCTCTCCTTGTTTGGAAGGGACCTTCTGATGAAGTTCAAGGCAAACCTCAGGTATGGGTTGTTAACAACAATAGCAAAGCCCCTAAGCACAGATGACTGTGTGTGTGCTTAGTTACTTAGTCATGTCCGACTCTCTGAGACCCCATGGACTGTAGCCCACCAGGCTCCTCAGTCCTTGGGATTTCCCAGGCAAGGATACTAGAATGGGTTACCATTTCCTGCTCCAGAGGATCTTCCCAACCCAGGGATCGAACCCATTGGCAGGAGGATTCTTTACCATTAGTGCCAGCTGGGAATCCAAAACACAGACTAGTTAATGGTGAAAGAGATTGTTAAAGTTTACTTGTACTGAGAAACTCAACTGCTGAGAGAAAGATTTTGCTGTCTTTGTTTTACACCTAACCAGCTTTTATTCTTCTATGCAATTCAGTGTCATTAAAAAACACAAGTTACCTTGAGGGAAAAATGACTGTACAAGAATACATCTCTATGGCAACAACTTTTAAACTTCAAAGAAAATTGGAGATCTCCTGGCAAAATATAAATTACCCAAAGTGATCCAATGAAAAGTGCAAAATGTGAATAACAAAAGTACTATAAAAGAGATTTGAAAGAAAAAGAATTTAGTAAATTATATGTGGCAAATTACTTTAATAAAATGAACATACCTTGAAGTGAATCAACACATACACATATTTTAAAATACGCACACATTGCGGAATATTTTAATTGTAGATGAGAGGTAATTAAGTCTGTCAACAGACATTTATTGACATGAATACACGTAAGATATGAGTATCGGTGGTATCCCTACCTCGCAACTCTGTTGTGATGATTGAACGCGATAATTCCTGGGAAGTGTTTGGCGCTGACCACTCTCTCAGACTGTACCATTACTACCATTGTCAGGTGAAAAGATCTTTACTGAAGGTTGATGATAAATGCCCAGCTGTGAAATATATGTGCTCTGATTTCAATATTCTCAGTTTACTTGGAAATAACTGGTGGCTCAGATGGTAAAGAATCCACTGTTAATGCAGGAGACTTGAGTTTGATCCCTGGGTTGGGAAGATCCCCTGAAGTAGGGAATGTCAGCCCACCCCAGTATTCTTGCCTGGAGAATCCCATTAACAGAGGAGCCTGGCAGGCTACAGTCTGTGGGATCACAAAGAGTCGGACACGACTGAGCCGCTAACAGACTTCCAACCTTTGCTTGAATACTAGCAACCATCAAGTCTATGAACTCAGGAATGAATCCCTGGTGTTTTTGAGGCGCTGCTATGGTACATGTACATAATTTGACCTTCTGACCCCTGCATCATTTTTCAGCCCCATGTGGAGGACATCTGACAGCTTCAAGTGGAGTGATTTTGCCCCCAGGATGGCCAGGGTATTACAAAGATTCCTTAAATTGTGAATGGATAATTGAAGCAAAACCAGGACACTCTATCAAAATCACTTTTGATAGGTAAGAAAAAAACTTTGGTTTCCTTAATTTGGACCTGATGACCCATGAATACTCTGTGTTTTTATTTAAATGGATCTTAAGTCTTTAGAAGGATGAGGTTTTCACCTTTGGTTCCCCTAAAGGAGTTCATTTAGAACAGGTGTTTGCTCAGTAAGTTCTGTTCTTCTCTGTTTTGTCCTCTAAGCCCACAGTTAAGGCACCTCTGCAGACGTGCTTGCGTGTTCACAGTCACTGGCCCTTGAGTCCCGTTCTGTACTTTGGACCTGAGGATGGAATAAATTCTGCTTGGTGTTTCATTGCAGATGGAGCCCTTCGAACCTTAGGGGTTTGCAGAGCACAAACGAAGAGCTCTCTGGCTTTCAGAGTGGCTCGGGGAAACTGAAAGGTGGTCTGGGCTGCAGAGTTAATAGCAGACTGTGAGCAACAGATTTCTTACCTTTTAATTAGCCATGAGTGGCTCCATCACTGGAGTGCTGCTCAGCTTGGCTGTTGGATAATGCATTTGATAATCTAAAAAAGAAGAAGCATGCTATTTGAATTCTCCATGATAAAATATTGTCCAGATTGTCTCAACCATTGATTTGAAAATTAAGAACTAAAAGTGCTATAGAATGGACCCAAATGCTTTAAAATCCAAGGCAGTATCTTTGTTTAGTGTTTCAGGGTTAATATCTGAGCAAACTGAGCTCTCTCCAGCAATGAACTTCTTAAGCAGACTGAGTTTAGTGTTCTAGTATTCAGAATATTACAATGTCTCAAGACAGGTATACCTTATGACATTATTTTCTACACGAATTTCCTAATACTCAATGATAGCATCCATAAAGGAAAGATTTTTAGCAGGAATTGTATTATCACTTAGTAAATGGGGTAGCTAAGAGTCAGACGCGACTGAGCAACTTCACTTTCACTTTTCACTTTCATGCATTGGAGAAGGAAATGGCAACGCACTCCAGTGTTCTTGCCTGGAGAATCCCAGGAACAGGGGAGCCTGGTGGGCTGCTGTCTATGGGGTCGCACAGTATTGGACATGACTGATGTGACTTAGCAGCAGCAGCAGCAGCAACTGTTTATATTTGAAGTTATTATTGGCATTATTATATCTGATGGGATAATTACGACTTCAGTAGGATAATCTCTCAGAAGAAAAGTAAAAAAAAAGGTTTATGTATTCATTATATTGGAGAATGGGTTCTGGCATATAATCTTAGTCAATGGAGAAAAAGAACTTTATAAATATTAAATAAATTGAATTTAGTTTCTTATTATAATTTTTTATACTTTCTAGTATTGAGAGGGGAAAATAGTAGACACACGCCCTAATTCCCAGCAGCACATTACATTTAACTCATTTAGTAAGAATGGTGATTTTACATTCTGGTTTGGCACAATTTATTAGTGTTCCATTTTCAGTTGCTAAAAAAAAAAATGCTCATAATTTTTCTCAATCTTGTCTTTTCTATATTATTAGACTTTGGTATTTGCTAAATTCCAGCATTTTGGATATTTTTAGACACTTGTGTTTTTTTTTAACCCTGTACATTGCACACAGTCTTCTAAAGATTACTTGCATAGTGCTTAGGTTTATAACTTGAGCTATGGGCTGGCATCCTAATAAAGGGTGTGTTTACATAAATAGTTTTAAATTCCACACTGAGGATATTGTTCTGCAGTGTGTGCTGGGCTGCCAGATGATGGAAATTATTTACATTTCTCTTTCTGAAGGTGCCCTGGAGATCCTCCAGCTGTGGAGGTGTGNTTGAGCTGTGGGCTGGCATCCTAATAAAGGGTGTGTTTACATAAATAGTTTTAAATTCCACACTGAGGATATTGTTCTGCAGTGTGTGCTGGGCTGCCAGATGATGGAAATTATTTACATTTCTCTTTCTGAAGGTGCCCTGGAGATCCTCCAGCTGTGGAGGTGTGCCCTCTGTCTGCCCTGGCTGTCTCTCAAGATGAAAGTTGTGATGACTTCAGGGCAGATACTGCACATGAGATTTATCTCATGCAGGCTTCTTGAATGTGAACTCAGATAAACTGCGAAGCCATAGATGCTTTAGAGACCATTTTCAATAGTGAAATGCAAAGCTGCCCTCTCTCCCCACCCCCAAATGCCTGGCCCCTGACCACATTCTGACCTAGTCACACGCTACACCAATTGGTTGAATTCCTCTTTGTGGAAGATGAAAGGTCAGGGGCCATTCTAAGTTAGTCGCAAGAATATATTATTATTATGCATTCACACAAAGAAAGGGCTTCCCAGATGGCGCTGGTGGTAAAGAACCTGCCGGCCAGTGCAGGAAACACCAGAAACATGGGCTCCATCCCTGAGTTGGGAAGATCTCCTGGAGGAGGGTGCGGGACCCAGTCCAGTATTCTTCTCTGGAGAATCCCATGGACAGAGGTGCGTGGTGGACTACAGTTCATAGGGTTGCAAAGAGTCAGACAGGACTGAGTAACTGTACACACACACACACCGCACACAAAGAAAAGTGTGTGATTTAATGATCAACAGGGCAGAGTCCTTNTTCTTCTCTGGAGAATCCCATGGACAGAGGTGCGTGGTGGACTACAGTTCATAGGGTTGCAAAGAGTCAGACAGGACTGAGTAACTGTACACACACACACACCGCACACAAAGAAAAGTGTGTGATTTAATGATCAACAGGGCAGAGTCCTTTGATTTCATCTTTTTCCATTGCTCTGTGCTAGGGGCCCAAGACAGCCGCTCTGTCCTTTCTTTCTCCTCCTTGCCGACACCATGCAATGCCCACCCCGGGGACCATGGCACAGGCTTCCCCTGAATTCCCTGATCACTGAGTGCATCAGAGTCTCTGGCAGTGAGCTGCTCCTGGGGACCACACCAGACCCTTTGAAAGCCAGTTAGCTCAGAGGGGCCCATTTACACAATTATCTCAGTGTCTGGAATGGCACCTCTACTGTATCAGAGAGCACCCAAGTGGATGCAACTGTGTATGAGCATAACATCAGACCAGATTCTCTGGATGCATAAGTCCTTACGGGAAGGAAAGTTAGGCACTTCTTGGAAGCTGTTCTAACTTTCTCAAATCATTGAAGTAGCATTTGCTTTCTGAAGCCCAGTGTCCTTCCACTGTCATACTCGAGTCTGTGCAGCTTTAGTGCTTCCCAGGTCTACTATATTCTCCTACTTTTCTGTCTATTCATTCTATTATGTTTGAGAGCTTGATATTGAAACTCCAACTAAAAATCTTATCAACTTAATAAAACAATTATAATATATAGTGGAACTATCATATATGTAATGTTGCTCTATATTTTCAAAGTCTCCAAGTATGTTATCATACTTTCATAATTAAAAACATTAAAAAAAGAAAAAAAAAGTTAATGCAGCTTTAAAAGGCATCAGTTCAGTTCAGTCGTTCAGTCATGTCCGACTCTTCGTGACCCCATGAATCGCAGCACACCAGGCCTCCCTGTCCATCACCATCTCCCAGAGTTCACTCAGACTCACGTTCATCGAGTCTGTGATGCCATCCAGCCATCTCATTCTCTGT
>SJYV01031605.1:0-22581 GCA_006410875.1 Neotragus pygmaeus
AATATGAACTAAATTATCCATTGGTCTAACTCCATAAAAATGTTTGCTGATATTTTTTAGATTATATTCAATGTATACATAAGTTTAGAGGGAATCAATATCTTTTTAATGCTGAGTTATTCTATCTAAGGTCATTGAAAATCTTCCTACTTATTCAAGTTTCCTTCTATGCTGTTCAAGAATGTTTACAAGTTATCCTTGTATAGATGCTCTCATTAAGTTTATTTCTATACATTTAATCTTTCTTATTGCCATTGTGTATGGGATTGTCTCTCCTAATGTGTCCTCCAGCTGTGTGTGTGTGTATGTAAAAACGAAGACTAATAATATTTGTATGTAACTTTATATCCTACTACCTTGCTGAATTCTCTTTGTTTTAGTTAATTTGTCATGGTTTCTATAAGATGCTTCAGGTGTGCTATGATATCACCTGGACATAGAGGCGGCTTTACATCTTCTTATCCATTCTTAAAAATCTTATTGGTTTCTCTAGTCAACTGACTAGTGCTTGCTGTTGAAGACTGAACAGGAGTGATACAGTGGGCATACTTTTGTTATTCCTGACCTTATTGGAAAACCTCTGGTACTCCCCCACTAAATAAAGTATTTGCATGAGGAACTACTTCTATAGCTTTTATCATGTTAATGATGCATCCCTGATTCCTATTTCTTGAGTTTTCTCTCTTTTAACATGAATGCCTATTGAAGTTTCCCAAGATTGGTTTGGCATCTATGATGATAGTCATATGATTATTGTTCAGTTGCTATGTCATGTCTGACTCTTTGCAACCCAGGCTCCTCTGTCCTCCCCTAGCTCCCAGAGTTTGCTCAGATTCAAGTGTATTGAGTCAGTGATGCTCAATTCTCTGCTGTTCCCTACTCCTTTTGACTTCAATCTTTCCCAACATCAGGGTCTTTGTCTTTAAATATGTTACCGTGGTGAATGATATCAATGAAATTCCTAGAATAGAGCCAGCCTTGTATTAATGGAATAAGTTCCACTTTATCACAGTATAGTACTTTCTAAATGTATTGTTGGATGTTCGCTAGGATTCTATTTAGAGTTTTTCTATCTATGTTTATGTGTTAGTATCCTACTTGCTTCCTAAAAGAAATAAGGGACGTTTCATTCCTTTAAAATGTTCTTAAACAAGTCATAAAGCTTTGGTACTGTTTGATCTTTGATGGTTTACTAGAATTCACCAGTAAATACATCTGAGAAAGGTGCTTCTTGGGTGTAATTCTTGTAATAATGTTATCCATGTGAAAAATGGCTGATTTAAACTTTCTAACACTAGAGTCAGAATTTTGGTAGTCTGTATTTATCTAGGAAGTTACCTATTTCATGTGGATTTTCAAGTTTATATGAATATAGTTTGACAAAGTAATCCCTCAGTTTTTAAGCTTCAATGATTATTTCTCCTTTTTCATTTATCATTTAGCCTGTCTCTGTGACCTTCCTTCCTTCATCAAGCCAGCCTTTGGCTTGTCTGCTTTGAAAAACGGGATTTCAATTTGTCATTCTATTTTGTGTCTCATTCATTTGTGCTTTTATCTTTTGTTTTTTTTTTTTCCAGTGTTCTTTTCCCCTAGGTTTTCTTTTCAATTTTCTGAGGCCATATTTAATTCATTTATCTTCATTCGTTTATTTTTACACATAAATGTGTTTATGGCTGTGAACATGCCTTGCATCACTGCTATAAATGTCTCCCATATATTCTGATATGTAGTATTTCATAGTCATTCTTTATAACTTGAGTTTTTTTTAACTCAACATTTTTAAAGAAAAGTTAAAAAATTTTTTTCAGGTGGAAAAGCCTTTCTGTTTCAATTTTTGTTAAGAACTTTTGTTGCATTGGGATTAGAAAAGATTGTGTGTTATATTTCTACTTTATAGAAATTAATGATATCATCTCTGTGAGATAATTATGATCCATCACTGACAAGTGTATATTCTCTAGTCTCTTTTTTTGTTGTTGTGAATTTATTTATTTTAATTGGAGGCTAATTAGTTTACTGTATTGTGGTGGCTATTGCCATACATCAAAAGGAATCAGCCGTGGGTGTACATAGTCCCCCAGTCCTGAACCCCTCTCCCAGTTCCCATCCTACCCCATCCCTCTAGGTTGTCCCAGAGCACTGGCTTTGAGTGCCCTGCTTCATGCATCAAACTTGCACTGGTCATCTGTTTTACATATGATAATATGCATGTTTCAATGCTATTCTCTCAAATCATCCCACCCTCGCCTTCTTCCACACAGTCCAAAAGTCTGTTCTTTACATCAGTCTCTCTTATGCTGTCTTGCATATAGGGTTGTCGTTACCATCTTTCTAAATTCCATATATATGCGTCTATATACTGTGTTGGTGTTTCTCTGTCTGACTTACTTCACTCTGTGTCATAGGCTCCAGTTTCATCCATCTCATTGGAATTGACTCAAATGTGTTCTTTTTTACAGCTGAGTNAGTCTCTCTTATGCTGTCTTGCATATAGGGTTGTCGTTACCATCTTTCTAAATTCCATATATATGCGTCTATATACTGTGTTGGTGTTTCTCTGTCTGACTTACTTCACTCTGTGTCATAGGCTCCAGTTTCATCCATCTCATTGGAATTGACTCAAATGTGTTCTTTTTTACAGCTGAGTAATTGTCCATTGTGTATATGTACCACCACTTCCTTATCCATTCATCTGCCAGTGGACATCCAGGTTGTTTCTGTGTCCTAGCTGTTGTAACCACTGCTGCAATGAACACTAGGTACATGTACATGTGTCTCTTTCAGTTCTGTTTTCCCTGGTCTGTATGCCCAGCAGTGGGACTGCTCGGTCACATGGCAGTTCTCTTTCTGGTTTTTTAAGGAATCTCCACACTGTTCTCCATAGTGGCTGTGCTAGTTTGCATTCCCATCAACAGTGTAACAGGGCTCCCTTTTCTCCACACCCTCTCCAGCATTTATTGTTTGTAGACTTTTTGATGGTAGCCATTCTGACCAGCGTAAGATGGTACTTCATTGTTTTGCTTTGCATTTCTTTGATGAATGATGTCGAGCATGTGGTTGCTAGCTATCTGTGTGCCTTCCTTGGAGAAATGTCTATTTAGCTCTTTGGCCCACTTTTTGATTGGGTCGTTTGTATTTCTGGGATTGAGCTGCATGAGCTGCTTGTGTATTTTGAAGATTAATTCTTTGTCAGTTGCTTCATTTCCTATTACTTTTCCCCATTCTGAAGGCTGCCTTTTCATCTTGCTTTAGTTTCTTTTTTGGGCAAAAGTTTTAAGTTTCATTAGGCCTCATTTGTTCACTTTTGTTTACTTCCATTACTCTGGGAGGTGGGTCACAGAGGATCTTGCTGTGATTTACATCAGAGCGTGTCCTGCCCATGTTTTCCTCTAAGAGTTTTATAGTTTCTTATCTTACATTTCAGCTTCCCTGGTGGCTCAGAGGTTAAAGCATCTGCCTCCAGTGCGGGAGACACGGGTTCTCTCCCTGGGTGGGGAAGATCCTGTGGAGAAGGAAATGACCACCCACTCCAGTATTCTTGCCTGGAGAATCCCATGGACGGAGGAGCCTGGTAGGCTACAGTCTACGGGGTTGCAAAGAGTCAGATACGACTGAGCGACTTCACTTTCTTTCTGTCCCTATCTTACATTTAGATCTGTACTTGTTCTCGAGATCTATAGGTGCCCCTCAGATTCACAGTCTGAGCATTAACTGCAGGGTTTTAATCTGTTGCACCTGTCAATTCTAGAGCAGTTCCCCTTCTTTATTTATTCTGGCTTCCTCTGTTTGCAGATCTCTTCAGTATCTAATTTCTGCCCTGACAAGAGGAGGTGAATGTGGCCACTGGTTTAGGCTCACTTGTTCGGTTGTGTTGTGGGGAGAGAGGGACACTACAAACATATACCACTGGCATGTGTGGGGCGTGATCGCCCTGGATGGACCACACCAGTTTGGCCACAGCCCAGGGTGGTGTGTCCTTCCTGGGTCCACACTGCTCAGGCTCCAGAGTGCTCTGCAAGGGCGCTGTGCCAAGTGGGCCCTGCATCTCATGCACTTCCCAGGTCTGAGCCGCTCAGGATCGTGGGTGCTGCACAGGGCACAGACCCAGGTGGGCTGTGCGTTTTGTGCCCTTCCCAGGTCCAAGCAGCTCAGGCGACCAGGTCCCTGCCGAGCGCACTGTCCCAGGCGGGCCCTGCGTCTCATGCACCTCCCTGGTTACAGCCGCGTGATTTCCCAGGTGTGCTGCAAGAGCACCGCCCCAGGTGTGCCAGGTGTCTCCTCTCAGGAGCTGATCTAGGGCTGTGACACTCCCAGCAGGTGTCGACCATCCAGGGTCCCGGGAATGCATGGTGAGCTACTGGGAGCCTGCTCACTGGTGGGAGATGTGGTCTTGGGGGCCGAGACTGGAGCAGCTCCTTGCCTTCTGGCTCTGGCTGTCACAAACCTACCTCTCTGGCTCTGGGGATGGAGGGCCCTATATGGCAGCTGGCTTGCTTTCCCTTAGTATTCGTGCAATCACTTGTTCTGTGAGTGTGCCAGGGGTCACGGTGCAGCATTAGAATCTTTCATACGAAAGTTGTTTGTTTGTTTGTTTGTTTTTGTCTCTCTGGCAATCCCGTGGTTTGGGTTGCTGTCTCACATTAAGTCCTTCAGATTGTCCTCAGGGAATTCAGGCCCAGTCCTTACCCTAAGGACCAATGATGCATGCAGCCCATGCCTCCCTGCCCAGCCCCACATTGCTGGTGGTGGATGCCAGTGTCTGTGCCACTTCTCCATCTCCACTTGTAGTTGCGGATGGGTGGATATTCTGTGTGTGTGTTTTCTTTCTCCTGGTTATGTTGCCCTCTTTTGTTGACTATGATGGCTACTCCATTTCTTCTAAGGGATTCCTGCCCACAGGAGTAGATATAATGNTTTTTTTTTTTTTTTGGCTGCTCTGGGGCTTAACTGCAGCATACAGCATCTTCAGTTGAGACAATTCTTTAGTTGCAGTGCTGCTTAGAGGATATTTAGTTGGACCATGTGGGATCTAGTTCCCTGACCAGTGATCCAACACACGCCCTCTGCATTGGGAGCATGGAGTCTTAGCCACGGGATCACAAGGGAAATCTCGAATTCTGTATTCTTTCTAAAGTAGTTTTTCATGATTTCTGAGATATATTGAAAAGCGCTAAAGATAAGCAAATGTTACTGAAGTCAGGTTCTGCTGCTCACTGTTCAAAACTCAGTACTACAGAGACAAGTGTAACTTAACAAGATTCTGCTCTGTTTTAAAGAGCAGTTTTAAAGGGTTAATCGAATTGTTTGGGGAGGAAATCAGGGTTTGTAATCTTCCACTCTGCACAGACTTTCTTCTGATTGTGCTGTACTTAGTCACTCAGTCGTCTCCAACTCTTTGTGAGTCCATGGACTATAGCCCACCAGGCTCCTTTGTCTGTGGAATTTTCCAGGCAAGAATACTGGAGTGGGTTGCCATTGCCTTCTCCAGGGCATCTTCCCAACCCAGGGATCAAATCCAGGTCTCCCGCATTGCAGGTGGATTCTTTACCATCTAAGCCACCAGGGAAGCCCATTCTTCTGATTGGTCTATGGTGAAATGACAGGTTGATGCTCTGGAAAGCTGCTGCTCAGCCTGAAGTTGCCATCCTCTCTCTTAGTTCCTGCAGAACTGAAAGAAATTGTTATGTGTATTTCATGAAAAGGAACCAGGACTTTTCCCCATGCTGCTCTATCCTTTACTGACTGTTCCTGCATTTCTGTATCCCCTCCCTCCTCTGATTAGTAACTGTTTGAATCTGCTCTTTACAACTAAAGGAAGGTCAAGGAGGCTGATTGATGCCTATTTCCTAAAACTAATAAATGAGGACACAGAAAGGATGTGTACCCAGGAAGACTCCATGGGTCCTGCTCCATTTCTCTAAGACATACTGGAAGGTTCCTGTCAGGGTAGCAATTCTTTGCCCCCAAGCAAGACTGCGCTTCCAGATTCTGAGACCCAAAAGGAAAGCACAGAGGTGGTGGTATAAACCTAGTATTTGACTATAATACACAATCACCCAAGGCACACTCACACCCTTCTAAATGTGTAAATCACTGGGAGTTTAAACATCATTTNAAAGAGAAAATATTTAGGGAAGTATGTTAGGGGCTTCCCTGGTGGCTTAGATGATAAAGAATCCACTTGCAATTTAGGAGACTAGGGTTTGACCCCTGGGTCAGGAAGATTCCCTGGAGGAGGGAATGGCTACCATTCCGGTATTCTTGCCTGAAGAATCCTATGGACAGAGGAGCCTGGAAGGCTACAGTCCATGGGGTTGCAAAGATTTGGATGTGATTGACCAACTAATTATTTACACATGAAATGCTTTGAAATAAAAGGTAATGAAAATATATCAAAGAGACAAGGGTAAAGCAGACTTAAGAGAAATATTATAACACAAAGTGCAAATACTAAAAAGAATAACCCACCATATACACAGTTCAGTTCAGTTCAGTCCCTCAGTCGTGTCCGACTCTTTGCGACCCCATGAATGCAGCATGCCAGACTTCCCTGTTCATCACCATCTCAAGGAGTTCACTCAGACTCGTGTCCATCGAGTCTGTGATGCCATCCAGCCATTTCATCCTCGNATGGACAGGGAGGCCTGGCGTGCTGAGATTCATGGAGTCGCAAAGAGTCGGACACGACTGAGCGACTGACCTGAACTGAATGTTGCCCTCTGAGATTCCAAAACTCCCCAGAGACTTGCCTGTGAGAGGGTTTCCTATTGTGTGGAAAATTCTTCTTCTTCACAACTCCCTCTCCAGCGACAGCAGGTCTCCGTCCCTAAAACTTTTCTCTCTGTTTTCATCTTTTGTGTGTTGTCCTACCTCCTCTTGAAGAGTTTGGGCTGCCTTTCTGGGTGCCTTGTGTCCTCCACCAATGTTCAGAAATTGTTTTGTGGGAGTTGCTCAACCTTCAAATGATCTTTTGTTGAATTTGTGGGGGAGAGGCCGGTTTCCCCATCCTATCCCTCTGCCATCTCCGGAGCACCCTATTCTCTAGTCTCATACAGTCTCATCAGCCTTAGACTGAGTTTGATGTATTAAATCTTCTGTTGTTATTGTTTTCTCTTATTACTGTTACTGTATCTGCACATCCTTCCCTTTTTACTTTTTGAAGGTGTTTGCAGTACTCCTGGTGCACAAATATTCCTAAGGATTATATCTTCATTTTGAGTTTGCTTTTATCATTAAGACATGTTCTTCATCATGCTTACTGCATTGTTAAAACTCATCCTGAACCACCTATTTCCTTAACACTTTATGCTCTAGTCTATGCAGTTTTTCCTCCGGTATCATTTAACACTCCCCTATTGCATTATGATAAAAAAACGTTGTTCTATTTTCTTATACTGTTCTCCCTTCTCTCATTTTACTTGCACATTTTCTGTTTTTTCACAACATAAAACTTCTGTACATTAGTCTTCTCCCCTTTCCTCCATGTTGNCCCTATTGCATTATGATAAAAAAAACGTTGTTCTATTTTCTTATACTGTTCTCCCTTCTCTCATTTTACTTGCACATTTTCTGTTTTTTCACAACATAAAACTTCTGTACATTAGTCTTCTCCCCTTTCCTCCATGTTGATTTTAGTATTACATGTAAAATACTCACCGTTAGAGAGTTTGGTGAAGTTTTCCTTCTCATCACCTCTTGGAACACAATCTCAGTTCTTCTTTTAGAAGATTGCTTGGCAAATATTCTGTAAAGAGACGCGTAGGGTATATTGTAAGTTTCTGGGTCACGGTGTTGCTGTCACTCTACTCAACTTTGCAACTGTAGTGCCAAAGCATTCAGAGAGAATACATAAATGATAGATCGTGGCTTTGTTCCAATAAAACTTTATATATAAAATCAAGCAGTGGGCTTGATTTGGATTAGTGGGCCAGCCTGAAGACTGACCCCTACTCTAATAGCTTCCTTAGTTGAATATAAAATCTTTATGTCAACTTTTCACTTTGTTTGTTTGTTTTGGAGATTGAAGGAGAAGTCATGAGTACTCTGATTTGTGGTTTTCTTATGTATTGCACGATCCTTAATTTTCCCTTCTGTTTATTTTCCCCATCATTACCCAAGTGCCAAGAGAGGCTTCTCCCTTCTTCATTGCATTATTCTTCCCTAAAAGCTGTATCTTTCAAGAACTGCACTGTTAAGCCATCCGTGTCCCTTCCAAAACTCCTATTAGGAATTCCTCCCCCGTAGTCCATGCTCTGATATTCTAGGACACCTTTGCAGTAATCTTAGATTTATTCTGTGCTTAGTCATTCTGCTGTAGTTTTAGATCTGCTTTAAGCCCTTTCCCATCTCCCTTCCTCTCTATCTCTTGGAAGATTTCTGTCTGTCTTCTTTCTCGCCACAAAGCCTAGTCATGGGAGTATGAAAAATCATGCTGAGATTTCATGATTTTTGTTTTATTCACAATTATTTTGAATTTTTGGCATTCTCCATTTTCAAGGAATTGTGAGGCTTTTATGTTGATGCACATTTTCCTTCTTATTGGTTTGTATCTTTTGGGGAAGAAACAATTTGAGGAAGGTCAAGATTGGCTTCTGCTACCTTACCTATGACTTATAATGGCATTTTATCTTATGTAAATGTGCATACGTGTGCATGTATATAATTAAATACACACACAAGTCTATTTTCATTCTATTCCCAGAGGAGAGGTCACTTGAGTTGGCCCTATAATTTGCCCATATATTTATGCAATAAGCATTTTGTCCATAGCTATCCCCAGAAACAAACAAGAGACTATAGATTTCTTCTCAGAACTTCTAAATATTCTCCACTCTGAAGCAGGTTTGTGACGATGGACCAAAAGATCACAGCCACACTCTTCGAGCTTGCTGCAAAGAGTCTGCTGAGTAGTGAGCCTGCAGTGATGCATGCCCTGGAGAAAATCCCAAGAGATCTCTTTGTTCCATTGTTCAGCGCTGCCTTCCTGGGTGGGCATATGAAGATCCTAAAGGCAATGGTGACGGTCTGGCCTTTCCACTGTCTCCATCTTGGGTCACTGAAGGCACAGGGGTCATACTACGACATCTTCGAAGCCATGATTGATGGTCTGCCGATCCCCCCAGCCCAGAACTCTTCCTCTAGGTAAGTCTATGACCAGAAGATTTATAGGGAGTCAGCAGGAAGGTATGCTGTAGCCTGGGGCAGGGCAGTGTCTAACCTTCTCCCAACACTAGCCAATGAGTTCAGCAGTTGGAGTCACCTTCAGTATTTCATTGACTTAATAGAGTTGATTAAAGAATAGAGGTGATTGAGGGTACTATGAATGAATTTGACTGTGATTACATAGAAGTGGGATATGGGCATTGAGACAGGGTAAGACCAGAGGTGAAGGAAGTGTGGGGAAAGAATGAAAGAGGCTCAGTTTGTGTGGAAAGGACTTCTTGGTGAGTGGCGATGCAGTGAAAACCAGGATTCAGGTGTTCTCTCCATTTCCCACCATTGACCTTGCTGGGTTATGTTCCAATCAACCACATTTCATGTGTTCTGTCTTCTTTCCTTACAGGGGCCACAAACTGAGGATCCTAGATTTAAGGCACAACTCAAACTGTCAGACAACATGCCCTCACGTCAGGATCTCATTCCCTTTCTGTTTACAGTCATGCAAATACTCTGAGCACGCTGTCCTTAACTTAGAAAACACACAGCATCCTGCCAGGGGCCTTGGGATTGGTAACTCCGGGTCTGAGGTAGAGTCAGCTCAGGAAGCCATAGAATTGCTAGTGGATATTTCCCTCAATAATACCTTGAGAACACGGCAGTTTCTCACTTTCCTCTGTAAAAAAGTTGAGCAGAGCTCTGGCTTCTTGCACCTCTGCTGCATATTTGCAAATTAATAGAATGTCTGCCAACAAAGGTATCCTTCAGATTCTGGATCTGGGGTGCATTGATCGTCTGGAAATGGATCAGGCTTGTCTGAATGAGATCATCACCCTTTTTCCTGGAATGATCCACCTGCACAGCCTTAGTTTGTCTAACACTCCCTTTAGGTCTTATAAGGGAAGGAATTTCAGGTTTTTTCTCATCCTGCTTGGGCAGCTGGAAAACCTCCAGAGCTCAGGTTGTCTTTCTTCTACCTCAAAGATCAACTGCACAAACTGCTCAGGTGAGGGGATTGGGAGAAATCTGGGTCCCTGAAAACCTCATTGTTAAGACAGAAGGGACCATTCTTGCATCTTCCTATGCTCCTAGTAACCTGTTTTTTCTTTCACCTCAGCATAGGCATTGCTGGGAGTTTGAACCTAGCTGGGGGAAGATGGGGTACCTTATGGTGAGGGGCAGATGAGGTGAGTGAAGGAAGCTGTGCTCACTCGTTCATTCAGTGACCACGGGCAGACAGAACATGTTTGTACATAGATTTCTGAAAAAGACTCAGTCCTTCTGCTCCTGGACTTTATAGCTCTCTAGAGAGGAAGGGGAGGCACTCAGAGAGAAACATTAAGTTGTAGATCTGATGCACATGCCCGTGGATGGGTCACAGGAGTTAACACTGCCAGATACTTTTGCTCCTGTGTTTTCCTGAAGGCTTAGACCCTTGAATGGAGAGCTTGTCGTCTGGAAAGTAAAGGAAACCCTCAGTTGGCTGCTCTCCTGGACCCATCCTCACCAAATAAGTGAACCAGATCCCACCCTTATTATTTTGTATATACTGAGTGCATGTGATTTTTTTCACCTAATCCTTCCCGTAACCCTCTATACTAATTACTGGTGTGCCCATTTTCAAGGTTAAAACCCTCTTCCTCAGAGTGGTAAAGTAACTTTCTCAGGGTCCCAAATTTATGATCTCTGATCCTAAAGTCCACATTGATAACCACCTCTTGGAAACTAGTATGTAGTAGTTTATTCTAGAGGAATATATTCCTGTAATTTGGGGCCCTTTGCTGTCATTCTTCTGAAATAGATTACTTTTCCTCTCTTTAGAGTCCTGCCACCTCATATGGATCCACTGTGTCTCGCTTTCTGTGGCCTTTCTATCAGAGATGTCACTTTCCTGTCCCAGAGCTCTCAGGCTACCCAGCTCAGCATACTGAATCTCAATAACAATAATTTCTTTTCAGAAGCTTATGAGCCCTTCCAGGTTCTGCTGGAGAAGGCCTCAGGCACCCTGCAACATCTGGAGATAAATAATTGTATGATGACTGATTCTACTCTCTTGGCCATCATCCCAGCCCTGAACCAATGTATCCAGCTCCGTGTTTTTAACTGTGCCTTCAACCCCATTACGATGCCTGTGCTCAAGAGCCTTCTGCAGCACTTGGCATCCTTGCCGAGGCTGAGGCATGTGATGTATCCTGTTCCTGTCCACTGTTACCAGGAGAGGAATTTTCATCCCAGCTGGAAGCGACAGAAACTTGCCGAAGTTCAGGCCCAGGTCAAGGCGATGCTGCACGTGTTACACCGGGATCACGTGCAATGGGCCACTTATTCTTGGTGATTTCCACTATATAAGAAGTGTCTCATCACTGCATGGCTGATACGTGTTCATTGTTTTACCTGAAGCCCAAGTTTGTAGCAATACATACACAAAGTTCTACTGTTTCAGAAAACTGGGGTTTAGGAATGTGGGCTATGTAACTGACCTCTATAAAAGAGAAACTTTAAAAAGGAAATAGACGAGTTTGAAAGGTCCTCTGGATCTCTTGCTCACTGCCCTCTACCTCTTCTTCTCATTACTAACCAAGTTATGGCTATGTGATATAAGCTGACCAAGGCATAATGCATCATATCATTTCCTTCTCCACACTGATTGGTCCCTTTATCAATCTATGGGCACTTGACACAATTCAGATCCGTTGAAATTCTTCCTAGAGGTGGTAGTTATTGAGTAATTTTGCCCTCTAGGTACCTGCAAATTTCCTCTGTTTCAGATTCGCTCAGCTTGTTTATCAGGACATACATGCAGGTAAAAAGAAACCGATTATGCCCACTACCAAGTGGTATCTTCATCAGCATGTTGCTGCCTGATTACTCAGGTCTCAGAGCCCTGGCTATTCCACACACATTCACCAGGTATCTGTTACGATTTAGGTACTTTTGCACATCCTAAAAAAAATAAACTCCCTGATCTCACCAAAGTGTAGATACTCCTATCGTTTACTCGTTTGCCTGTTTTATCTAGAGCACTTGGAAACTTATTTATCCCCCATAAACCTCCCCCCCCCTTTTTTTTTACATTTTCCCTTACATGATTGGCTCAAGTGATATGGGCCTCTTTTGTCCTGTTGGTTAGCTGCTCGGTCCTCACATCATGGCTTGAATGTTACCTCCTCATAGGAGGTTTTCTGCTGTCTCTTATTTTCCCATTTAAGTAGATTTATTCTGCTGTTTCTTTGTCTTAATGTACCATGTACAGGTCCTTCATGGTGCACATTGTTCCATATGTATTTATTCTGTCTGCTCTTCACTAGAGTTGCACTGTTCAGTATGGTGCACACTAACCAGATGTGAATACCCAAGTCTAGAAATTTGCTTATTCTCAAATGTGATGTACCCTAAGTGTTAAATGCACACTGTGTATCCAAGAGTTCATAAGAAACAAAGGATGTAGAATAGCTGATTAATCATTTATGTATACTGTTTACATGTTGAAGTGATAACATACTGCATATCGAAAACAGGAAAGATAAAAGAATGTAAATTCTTTATATTGTAATATGTTAAAGTGATAGCATTGTATTTCAAAGAATTAGTAAGAAAAATGTTAAAATAGTTACCTGCTCATATGTTTATGAGTCAATGTGATAAAACAAGGCATTTCAATACTTACTGAGAGAAAATACCGTTAATTAATAGATTTTTCCTAGTGTTTATATGTTGAAAGGGTAGCACAGAAAATGTCAACAATTCGGTAACAAAAAAAAAAGAATAGAAAAATAATTAGTAGTTTGTGTATGGTGTTTCCTTGTTTAAATGAAAACAGATTGCATTTTAAAGACTTAATAAGAAAGAAAAATGGAATAGTAATTAATGATGTGTTCATTGTTTCCACATTGAAGTGATAAAACAATTTTTAAAACTCAGTAAAAAATTTTAGTTATTTTTCCTACATGTTGAAATGATAAACCATTTAAAAGACTTGAGAAAATATAAAAATTAATTAATAAAAATAGTGAATAGCTTGTTCCTAACTGCACGTGAACTGAAGTCACTCAGTCGTGTCGGACTCTTTGCGACCCCATGGACTGTAGCCTACCAGGTTCCGTCCATGGGATTTTCCAGGCAAGAATACAGGAGTGGGTTGCCGTTTCCTTCTCCAGAGGATCTTCCTGACCCAGGGATCGAACCCGGGTCTCCTGCATTGCAGGCAGATGCTTTAGCCTCTGAGCCAGCATGTTGTTGCTTTTTTTGAAATGATAGCAAATGGCATTTCAAAGAAATGAGACTAATATGAGAATCATAAGAAAATTAGAATGCAACAAGGTCACCATTACCCTCATACTAAAACCAGAGAAAGACACTACAGGGAAAAAAAAAAAAAAAAGACACGGCAACAGCTTGATGTATATAAATAGAAAAATCCTAGACAAAATATTAGCAAAACGAATCCAACAATATATAAAGAGAACCATACACCATAACCGCATAGCATTTATTTCAGGGTCACAAGGATGATACAACATTTGCAAACCAATGTGTGGTGCACCATTATAACAAAAGTTAAAACTCACGTAATTATCTCAGTAGATGAAGAAAAACTGTTTGACTCAATTGAACATCCCTTCATGAAAACAACTCTCAACAAAGTTTAGAGGGAATATGTCTCAAAATAATAAAGGCATCTATGAGAAACCCACAGCTACCATCTCAGAGAGCAGTGAAAAGCTGAAAGACTTCCTGCGGAATTCAGGTACAAGACAAGGATACCACTCACACCACTTCTATTTAACATAGCATTGAAAGTCCTGCTAGCCACGGCAATCAAATGAAAAAAAAAATAAAGTCACCCATACTGGCAGGGAAGAGAGAAAACACGCCCTTTGCAGACGACATGATACTTTGTATTGAAAGCTCTAAAGACTACCTAAAAACTATTACAACTCATGAATGAGTCTATTAAAGTTGCAGGGTAGGAAATTAACATACAGAAATCNAAAAAAAATAAAGTCACCCATACTGGCAGGGAAGAGAGAAAACACGCCCTTTGCAGACGACATGATACTTTGTATTGAAAGCTCTAAAGACTACCTAAAAACTATTACAACTCATGAATGAGTCTATTAAAGTTGCAGGGTAGGAAATTAACATACAGAAATCTGTTACATTTCTATACACTAATAATGGAATATCGCAAAGAGAAAGATTTTTAAAAATTCAATTTAAATTGCATCAAATAGAATGAAATACCTAGGCGTACGCATAACCAAGGAGGTGAAAACCCTATACTCTAAAAACTGATGAAAGTAATCGAAGGTGAATAAAGAAATAGACATCCTGTGCTCTTGGGTTGAAAGAATTAATGTTGTTAAAATGTCCATACCACTCAAAGCAATGTACAGCTTTAATGCAATTTCTATCCATATACCCATGCCATTTTTCACAAAATTAGAACCAATAATCCAAAATTCATCTGGAACCACAAAAGACCTCAAATTGCTAAAGCCATCTTGGACAAAAACAAAGATGGAGGTATAGCCTTCTCAAAATCCAGACCATACAACAAAGCTACAGTAATCAAAACAGCATAATGCTGATACAGAACACAGACATAGATCAATGTTGTAGAATACACAGTCCAGAAGTAAACCCATGCACCTATGGTCAGTTAACCTATGAAAAAGGAGGCAAGATATACCATGGAGAAAAGACAGTTTTCAATAAGTGGTGCTGGGAAAACTGGTCATGTACTTGCAAAACAAAGATTAGAACTTTCTCTCGCACCATATACAAAAATAAACTCCAGATGTTTTAAAGACCTAACGTTTAAGACCTCAAACCACAAGGCTCCTGGAAGAGAACATAGACAGAACGCTCATTGACAAAAACAGCAGTATGTTTGTGATGAATCTTCTAAGGCGAAAGAAAGCAAAATAGTCAAACGAGATGTAATTAAACTTAGACTTTTTGCACAGGAATGAAACCCATAAAAAATGAAAACCTAGGGATTGGGGTAAAATATTTGCAAACAATGTGATCCACAAGGGTTTTTAATTCAAAATATATAAACAATTCATATAACTAAGTATCAAAACAAAAAACAATTCAGTAAAAACTGGGCAGGAAGCCTGAAGAGACATTTTTCCAGAGAAGATGTACAGATAGTTAACAGGCACATGAAAAGATGCTCAACATGGCTAATAAGAGGGATGCAAATCAAAACAACCATGAGGTACCACTTCAACATGACATGCAGTATGACATGGCTAAGCATAGAACTACCATATCACCCAGCAATCTCACTCTTGGACATACACCCAGAGAAAACCATAACTGAAAAAGACACATGGCCCCGGTGTTCATTGCAGCACCATTTGCAATACCCTGGACATAGAATCAATGTAAATCTCCATCACAGAAAAACGGATAAAGAAAACGTGGTACATATGTACAAATACATGCAACAGAATGTCACTCAGACACTGAAAGGAATGACGTAGATACTGTCATACAGAGTGAAATAATTTAAAATGAGAAAAAGAAATATGTAGTAACAGTTGTGGAATCTAGAAAAAAGACGTGGGTCAACTTATTTGTAAAGCAGAAATAGAGACAGACATAGAGAATGGACTCATGGATACTGAGGGTGGGGTAGGGTGTGGGATGCACTGGGGGATTGGGATTGACACACACCCTACTAAGTATAAAACAAATAAGTAATGAAAACCTACCTGCATAGCACAGGAAGCTGCTCAGTGCTCTGTGGTGACCTAAATAGGCAGGAAAACCAAACATGAGGGGATATATGTAGATGTATAGCTGACTGACTTTGCTGGATACCAACCTATCACAATATTGCAAAACAATGACACTCCAAGAAAAACTGATCTTAAAACGGTTGAAAAGAAATTCTAGATTGTAAGAATTCAAAATCAGTAAAATATCAAGAGAGTTAGAGAAAAACAAAACAAAACAATTCTTTTCCTGTCTTTGACTTTTGAGGTTTTTATTAAACTGTGTCTTCATATAACCTACTATGAGATGATATTGTTCTGGAAATTGTGAGTTTTACGAATTCGGAGGTCGATGTTGCTCCCATAAATTGAGTAGTTTTCAGCCAGTATTTCCATAAATAAAATTTTCCCTTTTCTCTCTTTCTTCCTCCTCCTGCCTCCTCCTCCTCCTTTTTGGCCTCCTTACCTAGGGTCCCCCATTATGGGTCCATGTAATAGTGCTCAAAAAGTCTCATGGATTGCCCCCACTCTTTTTCACCTTTTTCAAGGCTGATTGGATCACTTCAAATTATCTCTTTTTGAGTTCATAAATTCTTTCTTCTGCTTGATGCAGTCTGCTGTTGAAGGTCTCTCGAATATTTCTACTCTCCTCCATTGTATTCTTCAGCTCCAAAATATCTTTTTGGCTCCCTTTTATGATTTCTGCCTCTTTGTTGACTTTCCATTTTGTTCAAGTACTGCTTTCCCGATCTCACTGACTTGTCTTGTAGCTGTCTGAGCATCTTTAAAGCAATCATTCTGAATTTTTTGCCAGGCACTTCATAGACCCGAGTTTCAATGGGGTCAATTACTGGGATGTTATCTTGTTCATTAGTGGGGTGTCGGGCTTCCTAGAGTTTTCCCATTGCTGGAAATCTCATGTTGGTGTCTTCACATTTGAGGAATCAATCTCCTCCACCAGTCTTTAGGAACTTTCTTCAGGAGATGAGCACGTGCACCAGTCAGCCAAGCTAGGTATACTGGGGGTCTCTTAGCCTTCTTCTCTGTATTCACCTGACTCACCCTTCTTGTTCCTGTTGTGAAGGAAGTGTTGGGATTATATACGCCATCTGCCAGTTGCACAGAGCTAGCATACATGATGATAGCCGCCTGTTTATTTTCCATATCTCGGTCCCCAGACGTGTTTACGGTACAATGGTTCACCCCACCCAGCAGAGTGGTGCCAGTCCTCTTTACAGGCCTTTGCATGTTCAGTAGAGCTTTGAGTGCGCCTTCAGCAGGGGTGTCTATGGAACGGCAGTTTTGAAGAGAAGGGCACAAGGAGTGCTGAGGGTGTTGTCGGCCACTTGGGGCTTCCCTGGGTGATGGGGTCTGTGATGTTTGTGAGGGACAGTCCATGAGACAGGTAGTGGGAACAGCAGAGATTTGTTGAATTAGTGCCCAATTGGCTGTCATTCTTGCCCCAAATCATTGTTTGCTGTTGTTCAATTGGTCAGTCGTGTCCAGTGTTTTGCAAAACATGGACTTCAGCATGCCAGGCTTCCTGTCTTTCACTATCCACTGGAGTTTGCTCGAAATCATGTCTATCGAGTTGAGGTCATCAAACCATCTCATCCTCTGGCCCCCTTCTCCTCCTGCCCTCAGTCTTTCATAGCATCAGGGTCTTTCTCAATGAGTTGGATCTTTGCATAAAGTAGCAAGAGTGCTGGAGCTTCAAGGTCAGCATCAATCCTTCCAATGTATATTCAGGCTTGATTTCCTTTAGCACTGACTGGTTTGATCATCGTGCTGTTCAAGGGACTCTCGAGAATATTCTGCAACACCACAGTTCAAAAACATTAATTCTTGGGCACTCAGCCTTCTTTGTGCTCCACCTCTCACATCCAAACATGGCTACTGGCAAAAGAGACGTTGTGGGGTGGGAGTTGGGTGAGGGATTCAGGATCGGGAGCTCGTGTACACCTGTGGTGGATTCATGTCGATGTATGGCAAAGCCAATAGAGTATTGTAAAGTAAAATAAAGTAAAAAAAAAAAAAAACAGCTATAGCTTTGGCTATAAGGACATTGATCTGCAAAGTGATGTCTCTGCTTTCTAATATAATGTCTAAGTTTGTCATAGCTATTTTCCAACGGGCAAGCATCTTTGAATTTCATGGCTGCAGTCACCTTCTGCAGTGATTTTGCAGCCAAAGCAAATAAAATCTCGTACTCTTTCCAGGATTTCCCCACCTATATGCCATCAAGTGATGGGACCAGAGGCCATGATCTTGGTTTTCTGAATACTGAGTTAGAAGCCAACACTTTCACTCTCCTTCCCCTTCATCAAGGGGCTCTTTAGTTCCTCTTCTCTTTCTGCCATTAGGCTGGTCTCATCTGCATGTCTGAGGTTACTGACACTTCTTCAGTCAATCTTCATTCCAGCTATAGTTTCATCCACCCTGGCTTTTTGCATGATGTACTCTGCATATAAGTTAAATAAGCAGGGTGACAACATATAGTCTTGAGGTACTCCTGTCCCAATTTGGAACCAGTCCGTTGCTCCATGTCTGGTTCTAACTGTTGCTTCTTGCCCTGCATACAGGTTTCTCAGGAGACAGGTAGGGTGGTCTGGTATGACATCTCTTTAAGAATTTTCCACAGTTTGTTGTGATTCACACACTCAGTAGATTTAGTATAGTCAACAACGGAGAAGTAGATGTTTTTCTGGAATTCTCTTGCTTTGTCTATGATCCAAGAGATGCTCTCAATTGGATCTCTGGTTCCTACCGTTTCTGAACCCAGCTCGTATATTTGAAAGTTTTCAGTTCACATACTGTTGAAGCCTAGCTTGAAGGATTTTGAGCCTTACTTTGCTAGCCTGTGAAATGAGTGCAATTGTGGGGTAGTTTCAATATTCTTTGGCATTGTCCTTCTTTGAGATTGCAATGAAAACTGACCTTTCCCTGTCCTATGGCCTGTGCTGAGGTTTTGTGTGTATTTTTGCTTCCCTTGTAGCTCAGTTGGTAAAGAATCTGCCTGCAGTGCAAGAGACCCAGGTTCGATCCCTGGGTCGGGAAGATCCCCTGCAGGAGGAAATGGCATCCCTCTCCAGTATCCTTGCCTGGAAAATCTCACGGACACAGGAGCCTGGTGGGCTGCAGTTTATGGTGTCGCAAAGAGTCGGGCATAACTGAGTGACTAAGACTTACTTACTTACACTTCTTCATATCTTCTGTTTCTGTTAGGTCTTTACACTTTCTGTCCTTTATTGTGCCCTAGAAATAGTCCCTTGGTATCTTTAATTTTCTTGAAGACATCTCTATTCTATCCCATTCTATTGTTTTCCTCTATTTCTTTGCATTGTTTGTTTAAGAAGGCTTTCTTATCTGTCCTTGCTGTTCTTTGATATTCTGCATTCTGATGGGTATATCTTTTTTTTTCCCTCCTTGCCTTTCACTTCCCTACTTTTCTCACGTATTTGTTAGGCATCCTCAGACAACCATTTTGCCTTTTTGCATTTCTCTTTCCTGGTGATGATTTGGGTCATCGCCTCTTGTGCAATGTTAGGAACCTCTGTCCATAGTTCTTCAGGCACTCTCTCTATCAGGTCTAATCCCTTGAGTCTATTTGTCACATCCACTGCATTATCATAAGGGCTTTGTTTTAGGTCATATCTGAATGGCATAGTGGTTTTCCCTACTTTCTTCAACTTAAGTCTGAATTTTGCAATAAGGAGCTGATTGTCAGCTCCTGGTCTTGTTTTTGCTGACTGTATAGAGCTTCTCCATCTTTGACTGCAAAGAATATGATCAATCTGATTTCCGTATCGACCATCTGATGATATCCAGCTCCTTGCTATCCGAATACTATTTAGCCCTGCTCATTACTTCTGCATTCTGTGTTTAGGCAAGAAGGAAGTGCAATTCTTGGGCAGCCTCTAGCACCACTGAGTCATTTAGGTGTTCACCACACTGTCACCTTCCCTTGTGGGAAGTATTATTACTAGTCTAGTGCATCTCTCCAGGCATTGATATGTATAGTCTTGGGGGAAGATTGATATTGGTAAAATGACCCTGGTCTTAGTGTCTTCAATGTGTCTGTTCTTGGATTTTCTTTAATAAATACATCAGGGTGCTGAGCCTTTACCACTGGACACTGGGGCTCCTCATAAAAAAAATTCATCCATTGTTGATTTGCCAAAATGTGTACTTGCAAACTCCTGCCAACTTCCTGACATCACACTCCACAATTATGTTTTGAATGGGAAATATTTGAGCGGATATAAAAGAGGCAATTCATGAAAAAGTTCATTCTAGTCTGGTACTATGCAAGTCTATGAATTACAAGTTTATGAGCAATATGTTTCACATGGAAGGGTTCCACACTGTACTGAAGAGTCATATCAGCAGAAAAGACAGAGCTCATAAATCAACACCGTATACAGAATCCCTGTGGTCTCATTTCTCTGCATCCTTTACTGGGCCGAAGTTTTCATTGTGAAGATCATTTTCTGTTTCTGTCTGTGGGAGTCCTCACAGGATGAGCCTATTACTCACCTGTTACATTCACCCTAGAGCTGCTGAATGCTGCATTGTGCTGATCGGTGCTCAGTCCCTTCAGTCGTGTCTGACTCTTTGGGACCCTATAGACTGTACGCTGCCAAGCTCCTCAGTCCTTGGGATTCTCCAGGCAAGAGTACTGGAGGGGCTTGCCATGCTCTCACCCAGGGGATCTTCCCAACCCAGGGATTGAACCCAGTTCTCATGCCTTGCAGGCAGATTCTTTACCACTGAGCCTCCAGCTGCTGGGACTAGAGGGTAAGCACACTCAGATTTATGTCACAGAGTATTAACTGGGACTGCTTCTTTTCTTTCCCAGTGCTTAATCCTGACGAGAAAGTTACTTCTATATATCTAAATTAATTTCACAAAGTTACAAACAAAAACAGGTTTTGAATGCAATTTCCGTAGAAATAACACAGCTGGTAATGTCGCTGTACTGTATCTAGGTGAGCCAGCTTTGCTTTCTGAAAGTAAATTCACACAGGGTATCTAGCTCAGTTGTATATATCTGTGTTGCAACCAGAATTTCAGTATCTACCTTCAGGTTGCCAGCATCACAACTCTTCTGTTGGTCTCATTTCCCACTTCTCCATGTGAGATGAAGCCATTCCTTCTCCTAAAGCCACTGGCACTGACTTCCAAAATGGCCACCTCAAAGCAAAAAAACAACAGAAGAGAAATTCGTTCTCATGAAATCCTACTAAATCACGTGCAAGCTTATCAAGCTGCTTACCTAAATACAATGCTTGAGAATGCCTAAACCGGCCCCAAGAGATAGGGATTTCACTGCTGACTGGGCCCCACTGATTCAACTCAATGTTTTTAACAGGTCCTGAGAAAAGCCTGGTAATCATTTCAGAGAAAGAATGACTGATTGGAGTATCAGGACTGACAGAAGCAAAATCTGACTTGAAGAGGGATAAGGAGAAGGCCAGAATTTGTATTTTGGTGAAAAAACTTGAGCCCAGTCACCCTCAGGAGAGCATAGTTGGGCTAGATAAAACTGTTGTGCATATTACAATGTTGATCCATTCAGTTCAGCTCAGTTCAGGCACTCAGTCGTGTCCAACTCTTTGCGACCCCATGAATCGCAGCACGCCAGGCCTCCTAAGGGTTTCTAAGACTGTCAGAACTGTGGCCTATTCAACCCAAACATCAGATGGTCACGTTGGCCCCATGCAACTATGACCCTGTGGTAGATTCAGCCCTTTTAGTCTCCGGATCATGATGGAGCCGTAAGCCTTGCCTTTTACATGGTTCTTACTCTCATGCGACCCTCACTAGCTACCAGCATGTGGCCCCCTCCGCCCTGGACTTGACCTACTGCCTAGGGTTATGTGATGCTCTGCTCTGGAGCCCTTCTCAGCATGGTGTGTGTCCAGTTCAGCAGCCGCAATCATGTGAAGCTTTTGAGCTACTAAAATCTGTAGATCCATTTACGTGGAACAATGTGGCCACTACCACACGTGGCACACAGCCCTTGCTCTCCTGTGAGCAGTGCGCCTCCCAGACAGCAGCTGGCCACATGGCTCTCTAGTTATAGCCAGGATGTTGTCATATGCCGGGACAGGGTCACGTGCCTGATGTGGTCACATGAGACTTGAGGGCTCCTCATCTCTCAGGTTCCAGTGGTCTGCAAAGTCATGTAGTCACCTATGGTCCTGCAAGAGGGTCTGCACTTTAAGAATGGGGAGGTTAGCCTTCAGAGAAGTCAGACCTAGAGGTGCAGAAGACCTTTAGACCTGCGATGGGCACTCTAGCTCAGGGGAGACTTTGAGAAGACTGTGGCTCATTCCCACCTTGCCACCAGCTTGACTATGCCAAAGCCTTTGACTGTGTGGATCACAGTAAGCTGTGGGAAATTCTGAAAGGAATGGGAATATGAGACCACCTGACCTGCCTCTTGAGAAACCTGTATTCAGGTCAGGAAGCAACAGTTAGAACTGGACGTGGAACAGCAGACTGGTTCCAAATAGGAAAAGGAGTACGTCAAGGCTGTATGTTCTCAACCTGCTTATTTAACTTATATTCAGAGTACATCATGAGAAACGCTGGGCTGGAGGATGCACAAGCTGGAATCAAGATGGCTGGGAGAAATATCAATAGCCTCAAATATGCAGATGGCACTACCCTTATGGCAGAAAGTGAAGAAGAA
>SJYV01031613.1:7626-19241 GCA_006410875.1 Neotragus pygmaeus
CCCCCAGCCCCCATCCTCCAGCCTGTGATCCAAGCCTCTGTCGCCCAGCCTCTGTTCCCCAGCCTCCATCCCCCAGTCGCTGGGACTAACTCTCGATCGGGCAGGTCCACAAGGCTGGCTCCTGTGTGAATTGGACCTTTATGAGAGAAACAGCGCTCACTGGGGAGATTCATGGGCCAGCGCCCTTGGACTCTGGGTTATGAATGGGGGTCTCAGCGACTTCCTTCTCATTTAATTTATCATTCGTGCCGTCTTTCAACACCAGGTCCAAGTGAGCAGTACTGGAATGTGGCCTGCACAGAAATGCTCCTGCAGCACGGCCTCCTTCCCGGGAGGGGCACAGCGTGGGCCCCTTGAGCCCACAGGGGGGGGGCAGAGCTTGGCTTGGGGATGAGGTGGCCACAGGGAGCAGGCAGTCTGCCGACCCTGTGTGCTAGTTCTGGCTGTGATCCCGCGGATCCTTGGCTCTCAGAGCAGAGACCCACAGGACCCAGCTTCCGGGGTGACATCAGTGTCCCCCTGGCTCGTGCTGGGTCACAGGATGGGCGTCTCCAGGACTTGGCTCGTGACCCCTGAGTCTGAGTGTTTCTCTTGTGTTTGGTTTAACAGAGTCGGAATTCCCGCCATCAGGAGACGTGGATGCAGAAGAACGAGCCCGCTGGGCTGGATGGCCACATTTGGCTGGAGTGGGGAGGTAGGACCTTGGCCTCTGAGGGAGATGCCTGAGCAGAGAACCTCCAAGGGGCCTCATGGATTCAAGCAGTGCCGGCTTGCCCCCTGATTTCAGTGGACATTAGCACTTTGTTGAGGGTGAGAAGGAACACCAATCTTCTATGTTGAAAAAAATTTTTTTTTGGCTGCACGATGTGTGGGGTGTTAGTTTCCCTTCAGGGATTGAACCTGTGCCCCCTGCAGTGAGAGCAGAGTCCTAACTGCTAGACCACCTGGAAAGGCCCTCAATCCTCTGTATTTTCATTTTACCATTTCTGCCCCCTTTCCTGACTCTTCAGTTAGCACTTTCAGGGGCACCGCCCAGACACATGCATGCACTTGCATGCAGGCAGGCACCTGCGCGCGCATGTGCGCACGCACACACACACACACACACACACACACACACACACACCCTTCGGCAGGGAGCCTGGCCATGTAGAGAAAGGAAGGTGAGAAATGGATACTGGTCCTGGGACTGGGAGAGCTGGAAACACTGGAGCCGGTGATCACATCTCCCAGGGCTCTGGGAGGGGCCTTGTGAACATATTCAAAGGCTCAGCTCCACCCCTGAAGCCCGGCTTCACTTTGCACTTGCCTGAAGTCAGCTCCAACAGCGTGGGGTTCCGACGTGGCTCCTCTTGGCTCAGCCCCCTTCCCATGACCCCCAGACCCCCTGCAGGGGTTCCAACAGCATGGGGTTCCGACATAGTTCCTCTCATCTTGGCCCCCTTCTCACGACAGGTGCAGCCATCCAGCCGTTTCCCTGGAGACCCCAGGGGGAGAATTTTGCAAAAGGAAGGACACGTTGTAGAAATGTTGGTTGTGTCCACCCTGCAAGGTTGGTGGATGACACGTCTTCTTGTGTGTCCCCACTTGTCCTCTGCCACCCAAAACGTGCAGATGGGCATACAGCAGGGCCAAGCCATCCATCCTACTGTGGGCATGAGCTGGGGCTTCCAGAAGTGGACAAGAAGAGGGGCTAGCTGGCTGGCCCCAGTGTCCTGGGAGGAGCTTCTCCTGGAATTCACAACAGAGCCAAAACTGACTGACTCAGTGACAGACAGAGGCCCTTGTTCTTGCAAGGGGAGGCGGGGTCGTGAGGCTACAGAGGAGGGAAAAGAGGGTGGGGGGTAGAAAATGCAGGACTGAAATCTGAAATCCACTGTCCCTTCTCAGTTCAGAGGAAGATGGGCCTGGGAGATGCAGGTGTCTTGCCTCGCACCTCAGCTGTGTTCCTGGGGTCTGGCCTTCGGGTGCTGTTTGGAGGGTCTGTCCAGCTCTCCCTGTGGCCTGGCCTGGATTCCCACCTTGGACTTGGCATCAGGTGGGTCTGTTGGCAGCAGCAGTTCTACACAGTGTGGCTGGAAATCCGCTTACTTTCCAGCATCTCTGTGTTTCTGAGGACATGACCCCGGCTGGGTGAGAACAGCCCTAGGGGCACAGAGGGTCATGACCCAGAAGGTCATACCAGCGGGGACTCCAGATGGCCCTTCAGGAGCATGGCCCTGTAGTCCCCCACTTTCTTCTTTTTTCAGCTGGCTTTCTGAATTACACATGGAAATATTTTGTCAAAAGGATACACTCACGTAGTATAAGGCTAGTAGGGAGAGTGGATGACCCCGGAGTTCTCATCAACCCTCTGATTCCTGCTGCCCCAAAACAGACATTTCAGCTCCCTCACAGTTTTATCTGCATTTATCTTTATGTTTTAAAATGGCACGTTTATACCTTGTTTCACTTAACTAGCTCTTTTAATCTTGTGCTGTCGGAAGATAACGGTTTAACCCTCTTCAGACACAACTGTCAGTTTAGTCCCCCCAACAATTTTTATTACATCACTTTTCAGGGCTTACTTTCTTATGAATGTGTGGACAATATTCTTAGCCAAGCCATGGAAAGAACGATGATTTCATTTCCTTTCTTAAGCAAAGTTTAAATTTGCCTGTATTAGCAATTGCCTTGTATTTCATTTGCATATATCTCTATGCAGCTGTCACTAATCATGTATCTGTAAGATTTCTCTAAAAATGGCCATGTAGATCCCCTTTCTGTGAGTTTCACTTATTTATTTTTCTTGGAGTTGACCTCTTGGGTCCCTCCTTCATTTCGCTTCATGCTGTTTTGGTTGCTCTTTAGTTATTATTTGACTTGGGACCCATCTGGGAAAAGAAGAGAGGTGCTATCAGCAGTTTTGCTCACCTCATCTCAAGGCCACCAGAGCAGTGGTTGTCTCGGGGCTTGCTTTCACTGTCACCCTGGGAATTTCTCTGCTTTTCTCTGGTTTTGGATTCCCTATTTCTTGGATCCCATTGAGTCTGTTTTTTGGCTTGTGCCCTTGATTTACTGGAGTACATCCTCAAGTAATTTTCTGAGAAAAGGTTCCTGGGATATAAGTTCTTGAAGCCTTTTAATCTTTGACACTGTTTCTATTCTTACAACACTCTTGATATTGTGTTCGCCTGGATCCTGAATTCTAGACTGGAAATTACTTCCCTTGAAAGTGTTGCTCCATTGTCTGATGCCATGTTATTCCTGATAATTTGTTTACAATCTGCTCCCCGTCTCCCACCCTCGAATCTTCCAAGTGCATCTTTTCCCCAGTATTACAATTCATGATGGATGGTATTCTTGGGCAGGTAAATTCCTACTCTTTAGTCTCTCAAGATTTGTTTGCCTCCTGGTCTGTAGTTGGACTTCTGAATCAAGTTTCTGATTTTTAACCCCATCTCCCTTCTTTCAGAGAAGGAGGAGGGCTGGCTCCTGGTTGGATTCCCGCTCTGCCATGAACTTGGTGGAATAACCTTTGGCAGATCACTTAAACTCTTGGTACCTCAGCTTCCTCATCTGTAAAATGGGCTTGGTCGACAGGGCTTCCCTCTAGAGCTCTTGGGGGTTAAGTGGAGCTGATCTGTGATGATGATTTCAAAGGGGTCTCCTCCAAAGCGGATGTTCAGAAGCAGCTAGACTTTAAGACGACCCCAAGGGAGGAGAGCTCTGGGTTTGAGGGGGTTTGGGCAGGGAGGCCTTACTCTCGTGTGTTAGTCTGTTACTGCTGGTAGTGGCCCCCCCGGACACCAGCCTTCCCAGCAATGCTCCTGCCCGTGGGCCCAGGACCCGCACTCCGGGGTGTGCTCTGTCGTGGCTCCCTGGGTGGGGCCGTGTGCCCACGTGCCTCAGGGGCTTCCTTCTGTTTGGGGCTTTCCAGTGACTTTGGGCAAGTCCTCTCCTTGCTGGCCTCAGTATGCGCATTCAGAATCAGAAAGGTCTGTCGTGCTGACCCCCGAGGGCCCCCTCACCTCTGCCCTCTGGATCAGGTGCCGCTCTAGGCGCCATGTTCACAGCCAAGGGTCCCTCCAAACCCAGCCACCCCTCCGTGTGGCCCTTCCTCTCACGAGTGCACATTCCTTCGTTATAAATGTCCAGCTCCACGCTAACCACAAAGTCTCACTGGAGACGAAGCTCATCTATTTCCGCTCATGCCGCCACCACTGGTCGCTGAGCCACCCTGGACGCGGGGCTGTGGCTTTCCCATTGCCGTTGTCTGAGGCTCTCTCATGCTTGGCAGGGCGCCAGTCTTGAAAGTTTCTGATTTATTGTTTTGAAATGACCCGCAGATGTGGCTGAGTTTGCTGGCTGTTGCCAATTAAAGTGCTGGCGGGCACTGGCCCTCCTCACCCAGCCCCGGCTTCCTCCTAGGGGCTTGGGCGGGGTCAGCTGTGAGCGCTGGGCTGGACCTGCAGGGGCTCCTGGGGCCACTGAGCCCTGGTGGCAGTGGATGGGACCTTTGGGCAATAGGGGGACATGAGAATGAGGTGGCATGTGGTCTACAGTTTGGATGCAGCCTCTGATGCACCTGGTCACTCCAGATGTCCACTTTCACAGGCCCTCCAGACACCACCATGGGCACCATGACTTACGTGTAGGGGCACGATTTCAACCCCAGAAAGGAAATGTGCTTGATGGTGAGAGAGACAGAGACACAGGGAGCGCAGCACCTGCTTGTACGTGTAGTACATGTACACATGGCCACATGCACACGTAGCACATGTACACATGGCCACACGTACCTGTAGTTGTATGTACACGTGGCTGCACTTAGCTCCTGTAACATCACTGGCCTCTCTCTACCTTGATGAGGGTCACAGTTTTGGCTTTCCCAGCCACACCCTTCGATGCAAACTTTCTACCTGACCCTGGGCTGAGACCACTGTTACAGACCCACTTTGGACCTTCCCTCACAGTCTGATGTTCATGCAACTTTCCTTTAAAAGTGAAAGTGACCCATTCAATACTTACATGCTTGTTTTAACCCATCTATGAAATTTCCATATAAGTCCACCCATCAGGAACCCCGATGTGGTCCTGGCCTGTGTCCCATTTGGTTGACCCTTGGCACCATTTGGAGAGACCCTTGGCACCATTTGGAGAGACCCTGGGCTGAGGTGGAGTTGGCTGGAGCAATTTGACCTGAATTGTGGGGTTGTCCACTCCCACCTGGATGCCCCTTGGCCCCTGGGGAGCCCTGCGGGCTGAGAGCTTTCACAGGTGAGATCAGCATCAAGCACAGCCCTCAGCCTTCAGACTGGGAAGATGGAACATGGCTGGCTGAAAATTTCTCCTCAGTGTCTCCCTAAAACGGCTGTGTGTGAGTGTGTCCAAGTGTGAATTTGCATGTGTGTGCTAGACTGTCAGTATTATTGGTGTGTTTCAGCGTTGTGTACATGTGCGAGCATGGGTGTGCCTGTCAGTATGCTAATGTACATGTGTGAGCACGTGTGTCAGGATGGTTGGGGTGTGTGTGGTCACCCTGTTAACGCGCATGTGTGAGCATGTGTGTGTCAGCATCAGTGTGTACATGTGTGAGAACCTGTGTAATATATGTGAATATGTGTGTCTGTATGAGCAGGTTTGTGTGTTTCAGTGTGTGGGTGGCACTTGGCTTTCTTGAGGGACCCCTCTTGGCACAGATTGGACTCGGGGGCGTCCCTGATTGCTCTTTGCCAGAACAGAGGAGGGGGTTTATTTTAGAGAAAATCTGGGGTTAAAGTGTCTATCCAGATGTCTGACATCTGATAACCTGCCTTGGCTGAAATCTTAATAACCACATAAAAGACATTTTTTCTCTTAAGATTTAGCAAGTATTTTGTTATGAAAATGAACATGTGCATTTCCATAAACGTGCACAGGGTTTGGCCTGGACGGCCAGCTGTGAGCCTGGAGATTCTGGGAGCCTATGGTCAGGTCGGGCCTGGGGAGTGAGGGGTCCCATGAAGGGCTGCTGCCCTGGAGCTCCAGGCCCCTGATGGGCATCGGGGTTGGCACGCTTAGTTCACTTAAGGGAAGCCATCCAGCCCTCTTGGTTGTGCTGTCCCTTCAGCAAACTACAGGCGGCTGCCTTCTGCAGGGAGGGGGAGTACGAGGCATGCCTCCCTCTAGACGCAGAGCTGCGTTCAGAGGCCAGCCAGTGCGATTTCACCCTCTGTCTGCTGCAGAATGCTGCCACCACACCCACCCCATGTCCAGGTGGAAATGTGTGCTGTCTCCCCCTGGCGGGACCCCTGGGAGCCCAGATCACAGAACCCTATGGCGGCACCTGCAGATTTCACACTGTCTTTAATCCTTGGCCCCCTTCCCTCCTGGCTCTGGTGGGAGCACCCCTTGTGAAGCAGGCGGTCAACCCAGGCAGGTCACCACCGGAGCGCAGGAAGCAGGTGGAGACCTCAAGGTCGTGGGAGGATCGCGTGGGGCTGGCACATGGGAGCCCGTGTCTGGTGGAAAGAAGAGTGTTGGGAACCCGGGAGGGTGGTGACCCGAGGCAGAGCCCTGGTGCCACCCCTGGTCTGCCGCCTATGGCACACCCAGCCCTGCAGACCTGCATGAACCTTCCCTGAGTCATCCCGTCAGTTACCACAGATCAGCCCACCTGTCTGTGTGGCTATATCCTTTAAAATTTCATGAAGACTTTGTCTACATGTATAAGCAACAAAGCCCCAAACAACCAAAATGAAATAAAATTAGGGTGCCTGTGCTGTCATCTAAGACTTATTTCTCCTGCATGGTGAGGAAGAAATTCACAGGCCATGGGCTCCCTCACCCTTGGGGGCCAAAGCGGGTGAATCACCGTTAGGACAGCGGCTGCTCTGCTGCCCACTATCCTGTCATTGCCCAGGCCCAGAGCCAGCCGTGGGCAAGGAGGGGCCCAGGGCCAGGCCACCCGGCCACCCCGCCCAGCTTTAATCACCATGGGTCCCGGCTCGTGGGGCTTGAATAACATGGGAGGTGGAGGTGTGGGGCAGCCGCAGCTTCTGTTTCTGATGGAGCCCTGGGCACCACGATTTAATGGATTAGTTAAAATGATGTGAAAAAATGGATCTCTGATTTATGACCTGCAATTTTTTGCTGACTGCGGCGTGTTTTTCCAAGTCCTGCGTTTTACAGTCTTGGGCACATAAGGCCTTTGTTGTTTCCCTGATTCTGCCCTCAGGGCTCATCCCGGGACCCTTTGCCCAAGGCCTCTCCAGACCTTTAAAACAGGAAGTTTAATTTTATAGAATTAAAAAAGAGAAAACGGTACTTAATTATCTGGCTGTGAAACAGCACTGCCCTTTCTTAATTTTAGTAGCTAATAAAAGGCCATTCCTGGAGTTAACTACTTCTGGTCCAAATGCCCTACAATCCCGGCTATTTGGATAGAATATTTTATGAACTGTTATATATTGCACTATGGTTTTTAAGCTCTGCTATGACATATTTCTCTCAAGATTTATTAGGAATTTTTATTTAAAACAATATATTAAATAGGGGAGAAAAAGTAATCTTAGGTAAAATTCAAATATTAGCAAAACATAACATGGCCCAAAACCTCTTTTATTTGAAGTTGTTCCCCTCCTCCCTCCCCTGCCTGCCCCACTGCTGCTATAAAAACAGTTTGGGAAAAAACGACCATCAGCTGCATCATTAATTCAACATGGCTTCCAACCTGACTCCAATCTGGGGCCAATTTCAAGGCCAGTTGCCACTTAAGTGACTCTATGGAAACAAAACAATGACTCGAGCCCGCCAAGACCCCCAGTGCCTTCCTGGTTTCACCAGACCCTGAAGACGTCCACACAGGCCTCTGCTCTGCAGTCCCTGAGGTCCCTCAAGGCCCCACCCAGAGGCTGACCTCAAGGTCCCCCCAACCAGAGGCTGACCCCTGGGCCAGCTCCTCAGAGGCCAGGAACTTGGGGGGCACCTGCCCCATATATTCTCAGCTGCAAGCCTTCAGGGAACCTTCCATGTCATTTGGGAATCAGTCTTCTCTTCCCTGAGTGAGTATTCCTCATCCACAGAGGTCTCAGAGACCAAGCTTGGTGACATTCAGCCTTGGAGGTGGGCGAGAGGACTATGCGGAGTGGGGCCCCAGGGCGGGGGGCTGAGACCTACTGGAGAGGGAGCCCCTGTCGTCCCATTGGACTGCAGCAACTCAGCACAGAGTCAGAGGCGGCTCATAAGGCGGCGGCAGTGGAGCAGCAGGTGCGGCCCTCTGAGCACAGGCCCCAGCCTGTGGGTCTCAGCCCGTGCTGGGCGGTGCCTTTGGGAGGGTACCTTGTGGAGACAGAGCAGAGCCTGGGGTGTGCAGGCTCAGCCCAGAGTCGACAGCCCTCTGATGGCCAAGCAGCTCCACACACACCTCGGGGCCCTGGAGTGGGTGGGGCACTCCCAGTCCCCTGCCTGTGCCTTCTCCTCTCCCAGCAGCTGTCCACTGACCACCTGCCTAGTGCTTGGGGTGGAGGGCCGGCCAGGGAATGGGGCTGGATGGGCCCCCTCCTCTGTGGTCTGGATAAGAAGACTGATATTTACAGCTCGTGGTTAAATGTGATGAAAAGAAACTAGGTGGGGGCAGGCCCACGGGGGTGTCTGCATGGGGGTCCTTGACCAGAGGTCTGGGGTGGCTTGGATGAGGTGACATTGCTGCTGGGACCCCAGGGGACAGCCCAGACAAGAGGTGTCTTGCCACGGGGAGACTGAGGGTGGACGAGTCCAGGAGGCAGGTGTCTGCTGGGGACAGTGCTTGGTGAGGATGGGGGGTGGGGGAGCTGGGTTGGGACTTTTCTTTGGGCTCATGGGCCCAGCTCTGCTCCTGGGGCTGTGGGATGGCCTCCAGGGCAGGTGTCCCAGGTAACACCTCCTCCCAGCTGGGCCCTTCCCGGGGAAGGCAGCCTTGTTTGCAGACAGGCCGCCCTGGGGAGCACCTGTCGCTCTCCACGGTCACTGGGTGATGGGGTGGGCATGGGCCACTGCCCCACCCGCCTGAGCACTGGCAATTAAAAGGATATCATCCTTGTCAATTACAGCCATAGCTGCTTCCGAGGAGGCCTCCTCCCCAGCTGAGTGCCTACCAGTTAGCCGTGTGTGGTTAGCTAATTTGTGGGCATTCGGGAGTTTGAGTAAATAATCTTCTGAGCCTTGTGGGGCCCCTTGAATCTGTCTGCGAGTTTTATTGGGCTCTCACGGGGCCTGTTCAGGGTTAGCAGGGTGCTGCATGTTTAATCAACACCATCGAGGCCATCTTTGTACATCAGGGGTTGCCACTGGGTTGGAGGTGGTCCCAGCTGCTGGGCTGGGCTAACTTCATGGGGGCTGGTGCTGGTGAGCACAGTGGTGGGCCTCACATGCTATCCATGCAGGGCCAGCTTCTGACCTTAGTCACCACTTGGCCTGGCTGGCCAGGAGTGCCAGGAGCCCTGAGGGAAGAGGGATGGCCCAGTTCCATGTTCCTGCCAGGCTCACTCAACTAGCGACCCCACTGCCTATGAGCCCGGTAGCCCCTCCCGACCTGGGCCCACAGTGTTAGTACCGTTCCATTCTAGGGAGGAGTCTAGGTGGTGAGAAGCAGAGGACTGCTCCCAGGCCCCTGGGTGCAGGTAGGGAGTGTGGGCACGTGCTGTGGGGCTGGGGCTTGGCTGGCACCCAAGAGCAGACGGCTCCTGTCCTGGGGTAAGCATGTGTGTGTCCGCTCAGTCACCTCAGTTGTGTCTGACTCTTTGCGACCACATAGACTGCAGCCCACCAGGCTCCTCTGTCCATGGGATTCTCCAGGCAAAAATACCAGAGGGGATTGCCCTGTCCTCCTCCAGGGAATCTTCCTGACCCAGGGATTGAACCCGCTTACATCTCCTACATCTCCTACATTGCAGGAGAATTGTTTACTGCTGAGCCACTGGGGAAGTCCAAGGTGAATAAAGTTCCCCCCAAGTTTATGTCCACCCAGAACCTCAGAACATGACCTTGTTTGATTTGAAAGTTGGGGCTCTGCAGATGTTATTAGTTAGAATGAGGTCATGTTGGACTGCAGGGCCCTGATCCTGTGAGATCAGGATCATGTGAGAGGCCATGTGGCCAGGAGGGAGGTCTGAGTGATGTGGCCACAAGCCAAGGAGTGCCTAGGCTTGCCAGCGGCCACCTGAGGCTGGGAGAGACAAGGAGGGAGGGGCCTTTCCTGAGAGCCTCTGGAGGGAACACAGCCCTGCCCACACCTCAACTGGGGGGCGCCTGGCTTTCAGATGGGGAGAGAATCCATTCTGCTATTTACCATCACTAGGTTTATAGCACTTTGTCATCGCGGCTCCAGGAAACAGCTACAGCCCCAAACAGACTCTTTGAGTAGCTCCCCTTCCTAGCTGGGGATTTCTGAAACCTGCTCAGCCGTGCATCTGTTTCGCTGCAAAAGAGGAGCAATAGTTTCCACCTTGGGCAGAACCCGTGCTCCCGGGTCTGCTGGGCTGGACTTGGCAACAGGGAAGGACATGTGAGCTTGTCCCTGGGGAAGAAGCAGATCTTGCAGGGAGGGAGAGAGGAAAGACCAGGAACCCAGGCCTTGGGGGGCACCTGTAGGGAAGGAGGGAGTGGTGGGGGAAGGAGGCCGCTGAGCAGCTGAGGACAAGTCCAGGCTCTCTGGGGCCCTGGCTTCCGGCCAGGTCCACTGCACTCAGCCTGGGAGAGGTTCCCCTGGCAGCCAGCACAGGGCAGGTCCTGTGGGACCCACCTGAGAGGGTCTCCTTCCCAGAGGGCCGGCGTTCCCATGCCTTCCCAAGTTCCCCGGGCACGCATGTCCCCGAGGCTGAAGGATCCCTCTCCCCTACCCCCAACCTCTCGGTAAGTTCTGAGTAGTCTGGGGGAGTGATTGAGGTTGGTTTTGATTTCACTCAAACCAGTCCCGTNGTTCCCATGCCTTCCCAAGTTCCCCGGGCACGCATGTCCCCGAGGCTGAAGGATCCCTCTCCCCTACCCCCAACCTCTCGGTAAGTTCTGAGTAGTCTGGGGGAGTGATTGAGGTTGGTTTTGATTTCACTCAAACCAGTCCCGTCTTCACTCTGTGCTAAGTGGAGCCCCCGAGGATCTATTTCAGGTAACCTCCAAGCCGAAGCATACTTGTGGGATGAGACAAGCCTGCTGGTTGTACATCCGATGTTATCCTCAAAGGCCAACTCAGAATGGAAACAGGATCTGGGACCCTGGGCAGGGTGGATGGAAGAGGCAGGCTTCTGAGCCAGCTGAGGCCCCTAGCGAGCAGCAGAGGATGAAGTCTAGTGATGGCGGGGGTGAAATTCCTGCATGTGGAGAGGTGGAGGGTGCAGGGTCCAGGAGAGTCAGCCAGGATCAGACTCACCCAGAAAATCACTGCAGCTGTGCAGGTAGCCTGCTCGGCTGGTCCTTGTCCGCCTCTCAACACTGCCTGCTGCCTACCTCTGCTGAGGTCAAGCCTGTGTGGGTGCGAGGGCAGGTGTGGGGGGTAGGAGCCAGCCTTCCAGTACATACATGGGGGCTTGGAAATGCAGGGACCCGGCATCGCTGTGGGGGCTGCTCACAGCCCTGAACTGCAGACACCGACCAGGAGGGAGAGCTTCTGCCCCCTGCCT
>SJYV01031614.1:0-14509 GCA_006410875.1 Neotragus pygmaeus
GGTTCTTATAGCAGGGTGGAGCAGTGAAGATGTTATTACTGGGAAGGATTTTAGATGCAGCAGTGGTATTGGCTGATGCTGGCAGCGCCTAATGGTGGCAGGGATGGCTGTGAAGGAGGAGGAGGACCACAGGAATGAGGCAGTGTGTGTTAGATGTCCAACACGATGCTGGGCGTGGAACTTGATGGATGGTTTGTATCATGAAGGCAAACAAAAGTTATCTTGAGGTTTATGTTGTAGAAACAAGTTACACGCTCAAAGTTCTCTACTTTCAAGCTTGTGTAAATGGAAGAAAATGTCCCTAGCTTTTGAGAAAAATCTTAAAGTCTTGAACATCTCTTGATAGAGCCAAGAGGGACAATTGACAGTTACTCTGTACCAAGTAAAGAATGAGAATTTACAAAATCATCCCCTTTTTTCCTATTAGATTCAATGTGTTATTTGAATTTCATAGTGTAATTAACCATGCATTTCCACATATTCCTATTTAATTCACATAAAATTCTGTGATACAGGTTTACCACTACTTTTATGGATGAAGAAATGAAGTTCGGAGAATTGGAAATGAATCACCTAAGGTCAGCAAGGTTTAGAATCAGGCTCAGACTGAGTCCCTCAGGCCACCCTGCTGGATGCCAGAGTCCTGGCAACTATTCTATTAATATTATCTTTCATCAACCATCATGTCATCCTCTGTTGTTGCCCAAAGGTTGGAACTGCTTTCAGAGCCTCTTGATCTTTGGTACCCTGAGCATATTCTGTGCTTAGATGACAAAATGACTGAGGTTTGTTAATTTATCACTGCAGAGTTGTGAATAAAGTCATATGGAAAAGTCAACAAACAATATTCTTGCTCTATAAAAGTACGTGATGAATTTATTTCAAGAGTACACTGAGAGAAACTAGGCTTATTGAAATGTAAGTTGGAGGGGGCCGTGTGGTAGACAATATCTTAGGGAATAGCTTGATATGGGTATTATTTTAGAAAAAGCAAAAGGCAAGTAAAATGCAGAAAAGAAACAAGAGTGGGTTCACGCATTTTTCCTTGTGAAATAGATTGCCTTAAATGGATACAGCTTTAAAATTTGACTATATCTGGCAACATTTGGAACTTAAAAGTCTCTTATAGAATGTGACTCTAAATGGAGAACCCTTTAAATATATGGAGAGATAGCACTTAGATTAATAGATCTTCAAAAAAGCTCATTCTTTTGATGCTGAGTTTTTAATAGGCATCAGTCTGTTGTGCACAGCACTCACTTTTTCCCACAGCAAAATGGTTTATCACACAGGCTAGAGTCTACTAGAATTTCAGCCTGCCATTCTGGGCACTGGTGAGGTCCTGACCATATGTTCAAAAATGAAAAAGATCAAAGAGCTAATAATTAGTGGTCAACATGTCTCTAGTCAGTACAAAAGAAGAAACAAAACAGGGCAGCAGCCTTCAGTTCAATAACTGTGGTAGAAAGCGCCCCAAATCACTACCACACCACGAACTGCAAGTGACGCTGGAAACAGGGGCTGTAAAACATGCAAAGGTCTGTTTCAAAACACGAACAGCAAAAAGAAAAAAAAAATCCACCCTAAATGAAATCAGTGTTTAGCAATCTCTATATTTTAGATTTTATATGAAATTTAAAGAGCTTTCACAGATTGTTTATTTTGAACTCAAGCAAATAAATCATTGGAGCTTGAAGATGTAGAGTGCCACAGGACTTTGGTCCAACTTGTTTCATAGGAACAGAAAGTGTTGACAAACAATATTTTATGAGTCCCACTCTCAACATCTGCCTGAAGTCTGCCACCTATAAATAGGTGCATAGCTTCTCCTTTTTGCTTTGTCACTCTCATAATCAGGCCTCTAGGGGATGGTGAAAGTGAAAGTCGCTCAGTGGGGTCTGACTCTGGGACACCATGGAATAGTCCATGGAATTCTCCAGGCCAGAATACTGGAGTGGGTAGCCATTCCCTTCTTCAGGGGATCTTCCCAACCCAGGGATCAAACCCAGGTCTTCTGCCTTGTAGGCACATTCTTTCCTGTCTGAGCCACCAGGGAAGCCCAAGAATCAAGGGAGTGATGATACAGGCTCTACAAAGCCATGGTTTTCATGGTCTCTCTTAGTGTGATTTCTGAGAACACAATTGAGGGTGAATGATGACCAAGGAGCACCACAATGACGTAATAACTGATGCGGCAAAGAACTAGGAGTGGCAAGGTTAAACAGAACAGAGTTTGATTCAGGCAGAACGCAAAGCTGCACTCAATTATTCTGATTCAAAGAGTCCTCAGCTTCCCAATCTCAAAGGAACAATGTTAAAAAACAGTTAAAAGACTGATTTGAGGGTTATGGAGAAAAGAGAGGGCAGGAGGGGCAGACGTTCATGTGTGTGTGGACCTGGAGTCAATTTGATGGGTGGAAAACGTGATGAGTGCCAAAGCTCTCTGCCCACCCACTTTGATCTGGAAGGAAGTCAGGGAGCTATATGGTTTTGGGAAAATTCTCAAGGGCCCTTGGAGATAATCGGTGTTTTAGGAAGAGTGACTTGTTACAGATGTGTGCTTCTACCCCACAGCTGTCCGTAGAACTTTACATCCCACAGGAAGGGCTCATAACTAACTGGTACCGAATTGCAGCCGGTGGTCTTTTAGGAGCAGAGCTGCGTCCACTGATGTATTTATTATTTCCTTCCCCTTTTATTGATTGCTTGCTTGGTAAGTGCAGGCACCGAGACTGGTTTGGGAGGATAAAGACAGTTAAGACACCTTCCTGTCCCTGCCTTCTAGACAGTGTCCCGACTCTCCTGCCACCTGGTCATTGGCAAGTTGAGATGTTCTCACAGTTCTTTCCACCAGGTTCTGGTAGCAGTTCTCCAGTTTTCAAGCACCTCCACTGCCTCACGTAGACTCTTTACCTTCTGAAAAGTGAAAGATGAGAAAATAAGCTTAGTTCAGTAAAACTACCAATTTCCCAAACACAAGTTCAGATCCTCAGAAACTTTCTAAGGATTCACATGCAGCAATCTGGTGAGGAAATTAGACTTCTGATATTGAGGCTTAGATGCGGACACTTTTTTTCACAAAGATGGTGACATTGGGAATAACTTTATTGCCATGTCCTGGGAGTGCTTTGTCTATAAAATAGATATTCCTGGCCTCTGCATTAGAAAGACTACAAAAGTCCCCCCAAAATAGCAAGATGACAGATTTTTGAGAGGCTCCAAATTCACTGGAGGTGATAAATGGAATGTTCATTTAAACTTTAGAACTGAAATCTGTGTCAGGAAAACGTGCATACCCATGTTTACGATGATGGAGCAACATTTTCCGGGATAATGGGTAATGGTTTGCCATGTGTTGGTGGAATACCTCACTCGTCCCGTTAGCTCATCCTAACCCCTGTCTCTCTGCTTTCCCAGCCGCTCTCACCTGGGATGTCCTAATGAGTTCTGCATCTGCCAGCCCTGCTCCCCTAGACTAGCTCCCCAAGGCCCTTTTACTGTATGTCCATTGGTCTCTCCCCTCTCGGAGCCTCTGGAACTGTGCTGCCCATTACAGCAGACACTGGTCACATGTGCTTATTAAATATTTAAAATATGGCATGTTAATGTTAAGAAATTGGAGAAGGAAATAGCAACCTATTCCAGTATTCTTGCCTAGAGAATCCCATGGACAGAGAAGCCTGCTGGGCTACAGTCCATGGGATCTCAAAGAGTTGGACACGACTGAGTAACACATGTTAAGATATGCTGTAGGTGTAAATACCTACTGGACTTTGACTTATTCCAAAAAACGTGAAGAATGTTTAATGTCTAAATTTGTTGCTGGTTACAAGTTGAACCAACTCTGTTTTGAATTTGTTGGCTTATATTCTTAAATTAATCTCATCTATTTCTTTTAAAATGTGGTTACTAGAAAACTTAAAATTATATATGTGGCTTACATTGTAGGCCATTAGATGGTACTGTCCTAGAGCACTTGGAGTCTAAAATCATTTACCACTGAATTGTTTTTTTGGTCAGGAGTCAGGATCCTGGGGTTGTAAGAAACAGAAGCCACTGACATTTAATCATGCCCATATAAGGGATTTTTGTGGAAACATGGAGATTGAAGAAGGAATCGCAGTCAGGCCTTATAACAGAAGCAAAGTGGGAGAATGTTAAGGATCCAGGCAGTGACCGTCTGTCTCCCTTTCTCCCCTGCCCCCTCTTTTTCTCCCTCTGTCTTTTTCTTCCCTCCCTCCCTCTGTCCCTTTGCTTTTATGTTTTTGATCTCGGCTTCTATCTGCATATCTGCTCTATGCTCTGCTGTATGAACAAGCTTGTTCATTGATTCTGTTTCCCCCCTTGTTGCAGTTTGAATGGAGGTTTTGCCTATGATGGTGAAAACTTTTTCTCTGACTCTCCATGATCTTTTAGTTCAATCTCCTGACAGCTGGCTGGTTTGGATTTATCAGCATCTCAGTTCCAAAACTGCAGGGAAATGGACTGACACGGTTTCGTTCAAATTTTTCTGTGTCTCTTGGGAGACATGGTCACCTGGATAGGGAGAGTTCATTCTGGGATCATGGATAAGATTAAAATAGATGTGGTTGGGTAAGACTGGTAAATTGGGATACTGGATGTATTTCCTGGCATTGTTTGTTTACTCTTTTGGTTATCCTCCATTTTGCACATATTATCCACCTTTTTCCTTTTAGTGGATCACTTCCATCAACAAACAAGCCTGCTCCCACCTCCTCTCTTTAGGCTTGCCATGCTGCTGTTACTCACTCAGATTTGGGTCTTATTTTCAACTTATTTCTGTTTCGTTTAATTCAACAAACATTTGTTATACTTCTACTGGTTTCATGGCATTGTGGAGACTGCTTGGGGTATCTGAAGGTACTAAAACAAAGCAGATGAGAGCCCTCAAAGGACTTATTCAGGAAACTGACTATAAGGACAAATACACACTGTCTTCTTTGCATGCTGTAGGAAGTTCTGTAGACTTTCAAATAAGCTTGTTTCATTCTTAGAAATAATTATGGTTTTGTCTTTACAAGTATTTATAACTTAATTTTTTTTTGGTTTATTCCATTGATAATAAGTCAATATGGGCTTAAATATTAGTGGAATCATGGCATCATGCCTTATTTTTGTCTTTATTGAGATGTTTGTTATAGGATGTTTGTAAATAACCTTTACAAAGTTAAGAGTTTCCTTTTGTTGTAACTGTGGATTACATTAATTTTCCAATGAACGTTCCATGCTTTCTTAGATTGAAACCCATTTTTTCATAGTGTATTACTGTTTTTAAACTGGTCAATGCTAATTTTGTGTGTAGGTTTGTAAATGAAATTGTACTTAATTTTCCTGTTCGGTGCTGGTTTTGTCATGTATTACAGACAAAATAAGTTTGAACAGAGGTCTGGGAAGGTAAGTGAATTGTGTACTGGGAAATTGTATGTGTGTACATCTCTCTTTAGGGGGAGTGGATTTAAAGAGGTTGAGGAGAAAGGTTGAAACTTGTATTCTGGAGGGCTTTGAACAGATTTTAAAGAAATTCGTTCTTTGTTCTGTGAGGAAGTTATTAGGGTTTATGTATAATAGAGGCATAATTTGATTTGTGCTTTGAAAACTGGAGATGACAAAAGTGTTGCCTCAAGCATAGAGATTGAATATGAAAAATACAAAAAAGAACAATTGGATTTAGAGCCACTGGATATCATGACCTTTAAGAGAACAGCATAAGAAGAGGGTCATGAGCGTGAAAATGAATAAGACAGCTATTAGGTCATTAGGAAATTTTGAAAGGAAGCTTCATAGAATGTCCCATAGCATTGTAAAAACCATAGCCACACTGTTCAAGAAGTGTTGCTTTCCTAGGCAGACATGGATAAAAATTAGCCGTAAAGAGAATGGAGGTGCTTATTAGGTGGGATTGTACTTACTGATACAGTGATGATGGGCAGCAAAGTGTCAGGGAAGATTAGAAGTATAATTTGTCCCTCAAATGTTATCACATAGAAAGTAGATTTTGTTCACTCTTTATGAATGATTGATGCACTTGTGACTTATCACTAGAGTGAGGCCAACCTCATCAATTAGAGACATACTGCCCACGGATCCACTGTATAGTACTGGGAACTATACTCAATACTTAGTAATAACCTATAAAGGAAAAGAATTTGAAAAAATATGTTTATGTATAACTGAATTGATTGCTGTACACCTGAAACTAAGACAACATTATAAATCAGCTATACTTCAATTTTTAAAAATTTCAAAATACAAAGGGGAAAAGTACTGTTTAAGTTCCCTCCGGATGGTTTGATTGATTGACTGTCCTACACAGTTGCATGAAAGCCTTTTTTCATAAAATATAACACAGATGAAGTGTACAAAGCACAAATGCATATCTCAATCACCACATACTGTAAACTTTTGTAACCATCATTTTGAACAGTTGAACAATAGAATGTTGTCCCCACCTTAGAAGTTCTCTCTCCACCAATTACTATCCTGTCTCTGNTTTTCATAAAATATAACACAGATGAAGTGTACAAAGCACAAATGCATATCTCAATCACCACATACTGTAAACTTTTGTAACCATCATTTTGAACAGTTGAACAATAGAATGTTGTCCCCACCTTAGAAGTTCTCTCTCCACCAATTACTATCCTGTCTCTGCCCCAAATGGGACCACTATCCTTCCTTTCATGGGAAATCTGTTTGATTTTAGTTGTAATATGTCTGATATTGCACTTCTTGCCTGGAGAATCCCTTGGACCGAGGAGACTGGCAGGCTACAGTCCATGGGGTTGCAAAGAGTCGGACATGACTGAGCAGCTAACTACTAAACAATGTAAGTAATTTTTCCTTTGAACTTTATTTAAATGTAAATATGGGTTCGATCCCTGGGTAGGGAAGATCCCCTGGAGGAGGGCATGGCAACCCACTCCAGAATTGTCGCCTGGAGAATCCCTATGGGCAGAGGAGCCTGGTCGATAGTGCATGGGATTGCAAAGAGTTGGACACAACTGAACAACTGAGTACCGCACAGCATATACATTGTATATTATTTTGTATTTGGCTCCTCTCACTAAATGCTATTTTTAAGATTACATTGTTGAATTTAGTTGTAGATTGTTTACCATGGTATTCTATTTATGAACATAGCAAAATTTGTTGTTCATTCTATGGTTGATGGACATAGTATTGCTGTGATTCTTGGGCATCTCTTGGATTGCGTATGCATGCATTTTGGTTAGGTAAGAGTAAAACCAACCTGTTGAAAATGCTTATTTTCAACTGTGGTAGTTAATAAATGGTTTTATTATGGTTAATAAATGGTTGAACCATCTTCCCAAGGACCCCATAATAGTTTCTATTGGTCTGCATGCTTGTTAAAACCTGGAATTGTCTAGATTTTAGCCAAGTGGAGGTTGTGCAATGATACTTCATGTCATTTTAGTTTTCATTTTCTTGATTCTGATGAAATTATGCATCTGTTTACATGGTTATTGACTATTTAGATGTTCTCTTTCCAAAAATACATACTCAATTTTCTTGCCTATTTTTCTGTTGGGTTTTCTGTCTTTGCCTTTTTCTCATTAGTTTAAGGAATTTCTTTTATTTTAACTTACTAGCTCTGTGTTGTATATGTTAAATATATTTTTTCATTCTAGTGTTGTATTTTAATAAATATTCTTAGTTTTAATGTTAATATGAACCAGTTTATGAATCTTTACCTTTATGATTAATGCTTTTTTCTTTTTTGTTTTCATTTTTTATGTATTATTTTATTATGTATTATTTTACTATTTTCTAGCTTTATTTGACATATGACTTTAAGGTGTGCAATGTATTGATTTGATGCGTTTATAGTTTGTGAAATGATTACCACAAAACATTAGCTAACACCTCCATCTCATTTCATAATTATTTTGTTTTGTGATGAGAACATTTAAGATCTGTTTCAAGTCACATTTACCTCTCTGTGTGTGCTTAGTTGCTCAGTCATGTCCGACTCTTTGTGACCCTGTGAACTGTAGCCCGCCAGGCTCCTCGTTCTTTGGAGATTCTCCTGGCAAGAATACTGGTGTGGGTTACCATGCTCTCCTTCAGGGGATCTTCCCAACCCAGGGATCGAACCCAAGCCTTCTGCATTTCAGATGGATTCTTTACCATCTGAGCCACCAGGGAAGCAAATTCAACTCTCTAATCCAGTGTTATTAGCTATAATCACTATACTGTACATTAGACTCCCAGAGCTTTTTAAATTAGTGCTTTTATTCATTACCACTCTTTACTTGTCCATTTCTTCTAGATTGTCCAGTTTGTTGGCATATAGTTGTTCATATTATTTTTTTAATTTCTTCAATATTGACTGTACATTTTCTCCTATATTGGATACATATATGTTAACTAATGTAATATGCTGTTCTTGTATCGATTCTGTTATTATATTATTCTTTATTTCACTCTATCTATTTTGTCTGATATGAGTATTGCTACACCTACTTTCTTGTCATTTTCATTTGCATGAAATGTCTTTTTCCATTCCTTCATTTTCAACTATATGTGTCTCTTGCTCTAAAGTGGGTCTCTTGTGGATAGCATATTGTAGGTTCCTGTTTTATTATGGACTTCCCTGGTGGCTTAGATGGTAAAGAATCTGCCTGCAATGCAGGAGACCCAAGCTCAATCCCTGTGTTGGGAAAATCCCCTGGAGAAAGGAATGCCTACCCACTCCAGTATTCTTATCTGGAGAATTCCATGGACAGAGGAATCTGGCAGGCTTCCATGGGGTCCATGGGGTCACAAAGAGTCGGAAACAACTGAGCAACTAACACTTTCACTTTGGGGCTTCCCAGGTGGTACTAGTATAAAGAACCTGCCTGCCAGTGCAGGAGACATGAGAGACACATGTTGGTCCCTGCCAGGAAGATCCCCTGGAGGAGGGCCTGGCAATCCACTCCAGTACATGTGAGTAGAGAATCCCATGGATAGAGGAGCCTGGTAGGCTATAGTCCATAGGGTTGCAAAGACTTTTTTTAAATTATCCAATATGCTACTCTGTGTCTTTCCATTGGAGCATTTAGTCCGTTGACATTTAAGGTAATTATTGATAGATAGGCATTTATTGGCATTATAAATCTTGTTATCTAGTTGATTTTGTGTTTCTTATTCTTCTCTTTTTGTATTTCCTTGTGTAAGTTTGGTTTTCTTTTTATTACACTTGCGTTATTTTTGATATTTGGGAATCAGTTGAATGTTTTTTGTTTATGGTTGGGCTTCCCTGGTGGCTCAAATGGTAAAGAATCTGCCTGCAATGCAGAAGACCTGGGTTTGATCCCTGGGTTGGGAAGATCTCCTGGAGGAGGGGATGGCAGCCCACTCCAGTATTCTTGCCTGGAGAATCCCCATGGACAGAGTAGATTCAATTGAATGTTTTTCATTTAGGGTTACCATATTTTTCAAGTATATTAACCCCTTACTCTATCTTTTGCTTTAGATTGGTTATCATATAGGCTCTGCATATTCTGAAAAAAAAAAAAAATCTACATTTTATTACTCCCCTCCCTCACATTAAAAAAATTTTTTTGATGTCCTCTTTTATATCTTCATGTTTATCTTTTTTCTGTTCATTGTAGTTTGTATCACTTTCACAATTAAAAAAAAGGATCTATGTACTGCCTTATTTAAGTGATTTACTTTCCAACTGTAACTTTCTCTTCCCTATAGATTCTTCTTTCTTTTCTATTTAGATGAGACCTTTCAGTATTCTTTTAGGATTGGTTTAGTATTGCTGTATTCCTTTAGTTTTTGCTTGGCTGAGAAATTCTTCCTTTTCTCTTCTAAATGATCATCTAACTGGGTAGAGTATCCTAGATTGAAGGTTTTCCCTTTCAGAAATTTGGGCATATCTTGGCATTCTCTTCTGACCTGCAACATTTCTGTGGAGAAATCAGCTGCATAGCTGATAGCCTTATGGGCATTCCCTTGTAACTGAACTTTTGTTTTTCTCTTGCTGCCTTTAGAATGCTGTCATCTTTAACTTTCACTGTTTTTATTGTGTCTTGGTGTAGGTCTGCTTGGGTTCATCTTGTTTGGGACCCTCTGCTTCCTGTGGACTTCCCTGGTGGCTCAGATGGTAAAGAATCCACCTGCAATGCAGGAGACTCAAGTTTGATCCCCAGGTCAGGAAGATCCCATGGAGAAGGGAATGGCTACCCATCCCAGTGTTCTTGCCTGGAGAATTCCATGGACAGAGGAGCCTGGCAGGCTACAGTCCACGGGGTTGCAAAGAATCAGACATGACTTAGTGATTAACACAAACACATACATATATGCTTACTGTACCTGGATATCTATTTTCTTCATTAGGTTTGGAAGTTTTCAGCTAAAATTTCTTCAAATACATTTTCAGTCCCCCTTTTCTTTTTCTCCTCTTCCTAGGATTTCTATGGCTTGCTCTTTATTATCCCATTTGTCTTGTATATTGCTTTCATTTTTAAAAATTTGTCTTTCCATCTGCTCTTCTGATTGGGTTATTTCCCTTATTCTACCTTCCAGATCATGTATTCATTCTTCTGCATTATTTAGCCTGCTGTTTATTGCTTTTAGCTTGGCTTCTGTCCCAACAAATGAGTTTTCTAATATTAGCTGGCTCCTCTCTGTAGTTTCTGTTTCCTTGTTACAGTGATCTGTGTTTCTATTGATAGTCTTTCTAATTCAACATTTTTATTGCTTCCCTTTTGAACCTGGGATCCGGGAGACTGGAGAGAACGGTTTGTTCTTTCAGGGGATTTCTCTCATTCTTTTAGTTTGGAGTGGTTCCCCTGCCTCTTCATTTTACCTGTGTTTCTCTGGCTCTATGAATTTAGGAGAAACAGTTGTCTCCTGTGGTCTCAAAGGGCTGTTTCCATGTGGGGGCCTCTCTGTGTAGCCTGTGTGAGTCTCACGTTTTTGGTGCAATGACTGTTATCCCCTTGATTGTGGTGTGATTCGTGCTGTGACCAGAGCCTGTTTTGCATCTTGATCAGAGCCTCCTCTTGGCTCTGTGACTGTCACAGTCCTCTTAGGAGTAGGATCTGCTCCCCAGGTGTTGGAATAGAAGTCTACAGATGAATTTCTGAGCTGTGGTGTGAGGTAGTCAGGACTGGAGTGCTTCTGCTGGGAGAGGAGAGGAGACACTGTGTATTCTTGCTCAGGAGCTGTCCCCTGGGAAGTGCACTCGGCAGTCACCGTCACCCGTTGTGTGGTCTCATGAAGCACACTGTTGTGGGCGCTGCACTGTCTCAGCCTTGTGAATACTGGCAGTCATCTCAGATGTCACTCAGGCACTGTGTTCACAAATTCAGCGGTGCGGATTCACCGGCACAAATTTGCTGAAGCCAAGCCTCAGGACCCAGCATAGCTGCAGGGAGTTGAGCACCTGGAACTGCCCAGGGAGCCACGGGGTCAACCCAGACCCCAGCCCTACCACTGCATGCGCAGGTCCACACCACAGAGCTGCCCACACCAGACCCGCCCAGCCCGGTAATCTGCTTGGATGTCCTGCAGGGCTGAGCTCACAAAGGTGCCAGTTGCAGAAATCCTCCAAAGCCACTGAGATGCGGCTCAAATTTTAGCCCCACTTCTGCAGTCATTGTGTGAGCTCAGCTGTTGTCTGAGACAATCCCCAGAGGAGCCCCACTGGGGACTGACTCGGATTTCAGCCCTCCGCATGTGGGCAGCCTATGGCTCTTGTGCATTCTCAGGGTTCATAGAAATGGAGCTGCACTGGCCTTGAGCACCCTGAGAATGGGGCGGTGAAGGGAGGGGCGGAGCACGTATTAATAATGGGCTTTCTGTGGCACACCCAGACTCTGTCCTGCTTCCCCCACAGTTGTGGCCCAGGCCACTCTCTCACTCCTCTGGGCTGTCTCTGGGTGACCAATCTTAGCCCTCTCCTCACGTCTTCCCACGGAAGCCCAAGCTTCAGCATGCTGTCCCTGCACGTCCCAGCAGACACTTGTCAGGGTGGATGCGCGAGAGGTGACCTGGACCGTCTTTTCTGGTCTCTCTCTGTTCTGCCTGCCACAGCTGGCTGCTGCACACCTCTCTGAGCCTCTGAAGCTCCGTATCTGTCCAGGCTCATCTCCCACCTGTTGAAGGGAGTTCCCCGGGTGAGGAACTGTTTCTCTTTCACGGCTTTCTCCCAGGAGGGCAGGTTCCATCTCAATTCCTTTTTTTTCCCCCCTTTTATCTTACCCAGTTATGTGGTGATCTTCCGTGCAGTTTTGGTCACATGAGATCTTCTGCCAGCGTTCTGTAGGTATTCTGTGAGAATTATCCCACATGTAGACATATTTTTGATGTATTTTTAGAGGCAGATGAGTTCCATGTCCTTCTATTTCACCATCTTGATTTCTTTCCTCTATGCTACATTCTTTTATTACATTTTAGTGCTCATTTTAAAGATTATAACATACATCCTTATCAAAGTCTAAAGTTGGTTTGTAATTTTATGCTTTTCTTAGTAAAAATCATAGAACATTTCATTTGTCAATCCACTGAAGTTTGTTATTGTCGCTGTGTATTTTATTTCTACATATCTTAACCTACACAAGGCAATACTATTATTATTGTCCTAAACCATCGATATTGTATTAGATGGTATTCTTTCAAAAGTAGGCTAGGATAAAAATTTGGGAGTAGATTGTCTAGGATAAGCATTTCAGAGTAGATTGTCTATAAGGGAGGTGATCTCAGAAAAGATGATAGGAAATCAGAAAAGGGAGAGACTAAAGCGTGTGTCAAAGAGTGGACTACTGTGATAGGCAATTGTGGCTCAGTACTAGTCAACCAAGAAACTGTGTAGAACGCTTGTCAGAATCATTCCGTGAATGATGGATGGGGAATGGCTGCTGGTGGTTAAACAGCCCTAGATCTTTACCGATTGAGAGTTGCTCCAAGAATGTTGACTCTTCCTTACCTGCAGGCTGTACCTGCTGATAGTGGAGTCAGGTTCTCAGGTGCTAGAGAAAATATTTAGGTAGAGAAGGAAAGAGAATAAGCACCTGGGAAGGGAAGCTATCAGCGTGTTGTAAATTCTCTTCCATTGCATTTGCTATGGAGGAAATGGTTTAAAGTGTCAACAGTGTCCACAACAAAGCATCTGTTGTGTTATCCAGATACATTCATGCCCCATATATTATTTTCCACTCTGTTATTGACACTGTAGGGTGGTGGCTGGCCATAATTTCTTAAAGATAAAGCAAACAAAACCCCAAACAATGTCCCCCTTCCCCCTAACCCAAAACAGTTTCAGTTAGAGTGTTAGCGGAATAAGCCACAGTACTCATTGCTGGAGCTGGTCCCAAGTGATGAACCTGTGTGTTGCTTCCATCCCTAACACCATGGGCACTCTCTTTATGAACTCTTTTCGCTAGTAGGGATGGCTGAGGACAGAAGCTGGTTTACTTTCACTGGATGAGTTATCTTGTTCCTCAGGATCTTCAGCATCTCCGCTGCTGTAGATATTCTCTGGTAGGCATGAATGGGGCACAAAGATCTGTATATTTTTCCCCACCTCTGTCGGTCTGTCTATATGCCTCAGACACCCTTTTTTCTCGTCCTTGGTAGGTCTACAGTGATGTATCCTTTTATTTGCTTTCTTTTGGAAAGGATACACTGGTTATCGGAATAGGGGCATGACAGGAAGCAGCTTTAAATCTTTTGACTCTGAGGCTAGCGATAGTATCTGAAATTCCTAAGAAAGATGTGGTATTATCTTTGGTTTACTATATTGGATGCTGGGGAGAGTATTAGGGGCTTCACTTGACCCTTTCCACTCTGGGTGTTACTCTACAGGTCAGAAAATAATATGAGAGTTTTAAAAGTTGCTAAACACATCTATTCTGATAATGCACTCAGGGACAGGGGACATTGCCAGGAGTCAACTGATAAACTCTCTGAACCAATTACACTCAGTTTAATAGAGGCATTCTTACGGCGTTTTGTGCCTACTAGTATCAGTGTTGGTCGAGGGTAAAGAGTCTTCCTGCAATGTGGGAGACCTGGGTTCGATCTTTGGGTGGGGAAGATCCCCTGGAGAAGGAAAAGGCAACCCACTCTGGTACTCTTGCCTAGAAAATCCCATGGACGGAGAAGCCTGGTAGACTACCGTCCATAGGGTAGCAAAGAGTCAGACACGACTGAGCGACTTCACTTTCACTTTCAGTATCAGTGTCAGCTCTGAGTCTATATGCAATGGTTTTGAAAGATCTGGGTATTTCCTTTCCTTCTATGTTGCTTCCATGAGCAACATAGCACTGACACCATGGACACTCTTCTTCAGTTCAGTCCAGTCGCTCAGTCGTGTCCGACTCTTTGTGACCCCATGGACTGCAGCATGCCAGGCCCCTTGTCCATCACCAACTCCTGGAGTTTACTCAGACTCATGTACATCGAGTCAGTGATGCCATCCAACCATCTCATCCTCTGTCATCCGCTTCTCCTCCTGCCTTCAATCTTTCCC
>SJYV01031615.1:0-17588 GCA_006410875.1 Neotragus pygmaeus
GGCAACGGCAAGTCTGTTCTCTATGTCTGTGAGTCTGTTGCTGTTTCATAGATAGGTTCATTTGTCCTATTTTAGCTTCTGCAGGCAAGTGGTTTCATATGGTATTTGTCTTCCTCTTTCTGACGTTCTTCCTCTCACAGTAGGATGACCTCTAAGTCCATCCGTGTTGCTACAAATGGCATTTTGTTTTTTATGACCGAGCAGTATTTCACTGTGCATCTGCACGGCGTCTTCTTTATCCATTCCTCTGTTGATGGCCATTGAGGTTGTCTCCGTGTCTTGGCTATTGAGAATGCTGCTGCTGTGAACACTGGGGTTCATGTATCTTTTTGGATTAGAGTCCTGTCTGGCTATAAGCCCAGAATTGGAATTGCTGGCTCACATGGTAGCTGTGCATTTAGTTTTCTGAGGAGCCTCCATACAGTTCTCCATTGTGGCTGCACCATTGTCTGGACACACACATTCTGTTTATCCAGTCATCCATCAGTGGACGTCTAGGTTGCTTCCATCTATCTTCTAGCTACTGTGAACATGGGTTTATATACTAATATTTTAAAACTAAAAATAATGACTATCCCTTATACAGCACTGTCTATGTAAGATACTGCTCTGACATATATGAATCCTTTTAAACCTGGCAGCCAGCCTATGAGCTGGGAACTATTATTATCCATATTTTACCAGCAAGAACTGCACAGTGCATCATCTATAGCATTATACGATAGCAACCAGGATAGATAGGATGTGTCACTGATGCTCGTCTGGGAATATCACGTGTGCATTATAATATAGGAAGGTCTTTTGTGATGTGTGAAATGTGTTTTATATATAAATGAGTACAGTTAGATGTGTTGTGGTAACACTTATTTTCATCTGGAAAGACTTAAGTATGAACATGAGGCTCCACTTCCAATTTATTGCAGTGTTCAGTCCCAGGTTTTACATTTATTCTTGAGGCACTTGGTTTTGCTTTCAGTGTAACAGACCTCCATTCTGAGCTTGGTGTGCAGACATGTACCGATAGTTCATGTTGAGGTTCTGCAGGTAATCATGCTATTCAGCACCGATGCTATGTTGCATTATGTGAGTAATAAAAACCATGTATGGAGGGAAAGAAGCCTCATAAGTGTAAGGGAACTTGGTCCTGGCTGCTTGAATCTGGCAACAGAACTGAGGTTCAAGTGCCCCAGCCTGGCTGTGAGTCGAGATCCTCCAGTCTATTGCCTCTGACTCTGAACGCACTGCCACAGGCAGTGGCCCCTTCCTCGGAGCGTCACGGTGACCGTTGCTCTGTGGGCTGCTCCTGATTTGGGATGCATCCTTCTGACCTCTGTCTGGCAGCTGACTCCTTCTTGCCGTTTACACCTGAGTTTAAGGCCTTTCCTCACTGTGAGTTTATTCTTCATTGCTGCCCCTGTATTAAATCCTTGCCTAGACCTTTTTACTCCCTACCTTTTTACCATTCTTCAACTTTCTGTTCACCACCAGTCTCCTGATTAAATGTAAGCTCCATGAAAAGATAAGCCTGTGCTTGTTTCCTACTGTTCATACCGCAGCACTAGGACTTTGATTCGAAAATTGTAGGTGCAGAGTCACTAAATGGAAGACAATAGATGGACCATAAGTGGATCTCTGGCAACTTAGAATCTTACAATAACATAATTGAAAGGAAAACAAAATGTTAATAAAGGAGAACTCTTCCCATTGAGCCAGTTTAAACTCAATTCTAAATTGAGGCTAAATCAACTCAAGAGTTAAGTATAATGGCTAAAATATTCTCCAGTTTCTAATGACCGCGTGATATTCTGATACCAGGGTTTGCTGATCAGATTAGCTGTGATGCTGGCATCGTTTCTACTTTATGGAATTGGAAAAGTCATGACAAAGTTGTTTATCCAGCTTTGTAAAAGTTAAGTATTTAGTTCAAAGAAATGTGGAGACTGTCTGTAATTTCAGCAGGAGTTGAAATGAGTGAAGGTTTTCATCTCACCTGCAGGAGGTTTCCTGGACCGGAGCCTCTCGGCTCTGCAGCTGATCCCGGGGCTGCTCCGGGTCTCACAGGTCATTGCCAGATGGGAAGGGAAGCAGGTCCTCACAGTCATTTACCACCTTTCTTTCTCCCTTAATTGACATCCTCTCCCTGAGAAATAGAAGTTTTCCCTGCGGAGGAAAGACTTCTTGAAAAATTAGTGTATAAAATAGACTAGAATAGAAAAAAGTACCTAAAACTAAGAAATACTATGGCAGCAAACACTACATTTACTCTAAGCCCTTCTGACCCTGTCTAGCTGTCCAAACAAAGCTGACCATGAGCTTTTTCTGTTTCATACAAACGTGTTTTTCTATGTGTAAAATAGAGCAAATGTTTACTTTGGAATTCATTAAGATAATAAGCACCATTGATGTACGTTTTTCTTTCTGGAAAGTTCTCAGAGATCCCTAANAGCTGACCATGAGCTTTTTCTGTTTCATACAAACGTGTTTTTCTATGTGTAAAATAGAGCAAATGTTTACTTTGGAATTCATTAAGATAATAAGCACCATTGATGTACGTTTTTCTTTCTGGAAAGTTCTCAGAGATCCCTAAGTTCAAAAGCAGAATCCCAGAATGTTACGTGTTTTAGTGATTTGAATCCTTAAATTCAAATTTAGAGGGAGCCTGGTGGGCTGCCCTCTATGGGGTCACACAGAGTCGGACACAACGGAAGCAACTTAGCAGCAGCAGCAGCACTGGCACAGATGTGGTGTGTAACTGAACTGTAGTTAATGCAGCGAGGTAGAAAATTAGGATCCCAATACATTAGCAATTAGGATGTTACGTTGTAAGTCAGGGCTAGGAATCCAGGTGTTCTATCAATATCGATTTTTGTATCACGCCCAGAACAGAAACATAAAAAGTTGGCAATGAACACAGCACAAAGCTTCCCTGCTTCACAGACGAGGAGTAGGTCCGTCCCATTGGGAATAATCTGTCCCATTTTCCTCAGTAAAGTTTCATGAAATACAATGGGCACACTGGTTATAAAACTGTGCAGACCAAACTTATCCTGGGCAGAGTGACCATCTCAGGCCTTGTGGGTGCTCCATCCCTGAGCAATAGATGAAGGCCAATTACATCCAGGTCGGCACTTGGGCCAGGATGGGGGAGGTGGGTGTTCCAAAGGAAAGTTGAGTTTATGGATGTTATGTTTTTATGTCTTTCTCTTTTTGTGTCTTTATTCTTGTTACAATATCATTTGTGCAAAAGGTGAAACAAAGCTCTTTGTTAATGGAGAATATATATATATAAACAAATCTCAGTCAGTCTCTCCCATCAAGAAGCTTCCATAAGGAGAAGAAAGTGGCAACCGACTCTAATATTCTTACTGGAAAAATCCCATGGACAGAGGAGCTTGTTGGGCTATAGTCTATGGGGTCACAAAAGAAATGGACACGACTGAGCGAGTAAACAACAAACAATGCATTAGTTAGAACGCCTTTATTTGGGGAAGACATTTTGAATAAAAGTATTCATAAATGCAAAAAAAAAAAAAAAAAGAATCTTCCATAAGCCTCTTATCCTTCTCCATCAGAGGGCAGACAGACTGAAAACCACAATCACAGAAAACTAACCAATCGGATCACATGGATCACATCCTTGTCTAATTCAATGAAACTATGAGCCATGCCATGTAGGGCCACCTAAGGCAGTTGGGTCATGGTGGAGAGGTCTGACAGAACGTGGTCCACTGAAGGAGGAAATGGAAAACCACTTCAGTATTCTTGCCTTGAGAACCCCATGAACAGCATGAAAAGGCAAAATGATAGGATACTGAAAGAGGAACTCCTCAGGTCAGTAGGTGCCCAATATGCTACTGGAGATCAGTGGAGAAANGTGGTCCACTGGAGAAGGGAATGGCAAACCACTTCAGTATTCTTGCCTTGAGAACCCCATGAACAGCATGAAAAGGCAAAATGATAGGATACTGAAAGAGGAACTCCTCAGGTCAGTAGGTGCCCAATATGCTACTGGAGATCAGTGGAGAAATAACCCCAGAAAGAATGAAGGGATGGAGCCAAAGCAAAAACAACACCCAGTTGTGGATGTGACTGGTGATAGAAGCAAGGCTCAATGCTGTGAAGAGCAATATTGCATAGGAACCTGGAATGTTAGGTCCATGAATCAAGGCAAATTGAAATTGGTCAAATAGGAGATGGCAGGAGTGAACATCGACGTTTTAGGAACTGGTGAATTAAAATGGACTGGAATGGGTGAATTTAACTCAGATGACCATTATATCTACTACTGTGGGCTTGAATCCCTTGGAAGAAATGGAGTAGCCATCATAGTCAACAAAAGAGTTTGAAATGCAGTACTTGGATGAAATCTCAAAAATGACAGAATGATGTCTGTTCGTTTCCAAGGCAAACCATTCTGTATCACAGTAATCCAAGTCTATGTCCTGACTAGTAGTGCTGAAGAAGCTGAAGTTGAATGGTTCTGTGAAGACTTATAAGACCTTCTAGAACTAACACCCCCAAAAGATGTCCTTTTAATTATACGGGACTGGAATCCAAAAATAGGAGGTCAAGAAATACCTGGAGTAACAGGCAAATTTGGCCTTGGAGTACAGAATGAGGCTGGGCAAAGGCTAATAAAGTTTTGCCAAGAGAATGCACTGGTCATAGCAAACACCCTCTTCCAACAACACAGGAGAAGATTCTACACATGGCCATCACCAGATGGTCAACATCGAAATCAGACTGATTATATTCTTTGCAGCCAAAGATGGAGAATCTCTATACAGTCAACAAAAGCAAGACCAGGAGCTGACTGTGGCTCAGATCATGAACTCCTTATTACCAAATTCAGACTTAAAGTGAAGAAAACCACTAGACCATTCAGGTATGACCTATATCAAATCCCTTACGATTATACAGTGGAAGTGAAAAATAGATTTAAGGGAATAGATCTGACAGACAGAGTGCCTGATGAACTATGGATGGAGGTTTGGGACATTGTACAGGAGACAGGGATCAAGACCATCCCCAAGAAAAAGAAATGCAAATAAAGCAAAATGGCTGTCTGACAAACAATGCCTTACAAACAGCTGTGAAAAGAAGAGAAGTGAGAAGCAAAGGAGAAAAGGAAAGATATACCCATTTGAATGCAGCGTTCCAAAGAATAGCAAGGAGAGATAAGAAAGCCTTCCTCAGCGATCAGTGCAAAGAAATAGAGGAAAACAATAGAATGGNTCTTTTAATTTTGTGGCTGCAGTCACTGTCCTCAGTGATTTTGGAGCCCAAGAAGGTGAAATCTGACACTGTTTCCACTTTTTCCCCATCTGTTTGCCATGAAGTGATGGGACCAGATGCCATAATCTTTGTTTTTTGAATGTTGAATTTTAAGCCAGCTTTTTCACTCTGCTGTGGAGTCCCCCAAAGCCACCAGCAGAGGGCGCTGGAAGCACTGGGACACTGGGACTCAACTCCACTCACTTAAGAAGTGCCTAACTTAGCTTCTGAGAGCTAAGAATGGGCATTCCTCAAATATTTACTTTATCAATAAAGTGACAGCATTTTGTCCTCACCTACTAAAACCCAATGCTACTTCAGGCCCTGAGCCCTGGTGGCCCATGGACTTGAGAACACAGCCCAAGCTCAGTCCTTGCAGTCACCTCCCCAAGTCTCACCTGCCCCCTCCAGGAAGAGCCTATGAACATCTCCATCACAGACCACAGGTGAGGACAGGACAAGACAGGACAGGTGAAGGGCGCATCCAGGATGACCTAGGACATGCCTGAACTTCAGGGGATTCTGAGCTAAGACCCCACCTTCAGTCTCCACCCAGAGAGATGAACTCGTGTCAGGAGCGAGTTTGCATGACTTCACAAGTGGCATAGTAGTGACTTTAGATTGGTGTGTAACACTCGCCTTCTGGACACAGCCTCAGAAGGCATATCGGGAAGGCCTAGACCAGTAGCAATGCTAGAGGCTCAGGAAGGAACGTGGGCCACGTCCCATGGACACAGCTGTCAGCCCAGGGGACACCTCGGGAGCAGACAGAGGCCCAGCAAAGATCAGGAGCCAGAAGCCACCCTGTGGCCGGGCCCTGGTCATTTACCCTGAGGACTTCTCTCAGTCCTTGGGGTTGCCCGCACCCCTAGAGGTGATGCCCACTGACCCAGCCTTATTTGCCACTCTCATGGACAGAGTGCCTCCCCGCAAAGGCAGCTTTTGCTGGTACTGGGCTTGCTGTTATTTTGACCTCTATAATAATCCTTAACGAGGATACAGAAAAGACTTCCACTGAGTTTGGACATTTTAACTTTATAATATCATTGGTTGAATTTAGCCACTTTTCCTTGGTGAGTGTCTCAACCTAGGAGTCAGCCATCAAGATGCCTGCCTGGTTACCCAGCCCAAAGTGTGCCCACGTGTGGCAGAAGCCAGTGTCCTGACAGTGCCCAGATCCAAGCTGGGCTGCCCTTGTGGGCCTCTTTGGTGCCCCCGGGCTGGATGCCCAGGGCTGCACTGCACGTCCCCCGAGCACCGGAGCCTCGGTGGGAATCGGAGCACAGCCAGCAGAGCACTGTCAGGCACGCTCACCAGGCAGCAGAGTTCCCGCCTCTCGACCCCTCAGCCCCTCCCACTTTCTGGAAGCTTCTCTCCTCTCAGGCTCCAGCCCCTTACAGGGTGCCCACTCACTCCCTCGTCCCCTCTCCCCTCCTCCCCAGCCTCACACTCCTACTCGTTTCTACCAGAGTCATGAGTCACCTCCTTTAGGAGGAATCAGGCCAAGGGTACACTTGAGTATCCCTTGATTCTGCAGTAATGTCACCACTGCTCCTGAGCATCGGTCCCAGCTCTGAGCCACACACCGTCCTAGGCCCTGGAACACGGCAGAGTCTCTGTCCCCACAGTCCCCATTATAAGGGGTGACATGTGGGCAGAGCTTTGCAAGGGAGGAAGACTGATGCTGAAGGCCTTGAGTCAGAAGAAAAGAGGGATCTGGAGAGGTGGGTGGTGAGGTGCAGAGGCTGACAGGAGCCCACCCTGTGGGCCTAGGAGCCCGAAATGAAGTTTAGAGAAAGCGGCAACGATCTTCGACTTGCACGTATGCTCTATGAAGCACATCTCTTAGAGGAGCAAAACAGGGCCCCGCGGGAGCTGGGTGACACCTTGGTGGGAAGAGGCTGGGCTGCACCAGAGTGATCTCTGAGGGGGAGGAGAGGAGAGCTTTGGAAGATGCCAGAGGCCAGAGGAGTTCCACTCTTAGGAGGGTCCTTATCCAGGCTAGATATGCAGAAAAATCCCTTTTCCTAAGTGGACTTCTATAAGAGCCAGTCCTAACCTGCTCTACCCACACTGCCTGAGGCCCAGGGCATTCTCAGTCCAAGAACCCAAGTGCCAGGGGAAAAGCCCTGAGGACAAGAGAACAATGGAGGCATGGGGCCTGACCCACACCCAGGAAGGGGACTTCCTGACTTCCTCGGGTCTGGGCAGGGGCCTGCGTCCACATGGGAGAAGAAATAGTTGAGAAGAGAGGGGAGAGCAGTATTGGAAGCACCCAGGACTTGCTGGATGGAGTGGCAATGCTGGGCTCCTGGGGAGACAGAGGGACACCCGAGTGGGTTGGCCAGTATGCCCAGCCCTGTCAGCGCCCTCAGACATACAGGATCCATGAACTCAGTGTTCACTGTCTGCAGGGGGAACCCAGAAAGCAACTTCCAGCACAGACACTGGCCTCCCTCACCCCCACGTGGATCCCTCAGGCCGCTTGTCTTTAACAGTGCCAAGCCAACTCTTGAGGCCAGGCACCCAGCCCAGATAATCCTCTGGAGACAGTGTCTGAGGCACTAGCCAGTGCCCATGTCCTGGGGTCCACCCCACCAGATGTCCACTTGCAGGTTCACAGCGGGAACTGCAGCACTGCCAAGTTGGAGGCCTGCCCCTGAGTGCCCCTGAGTGGGGCCCGGGTGCCTTGAGCCACCGGGCAGAAAGCCTGGGTCAGGCTGCTCTGCAGGCTTCTTGCAGCAAAGGGTGGCGGCCACGGCACCCTCAGGCTGGGTGGCCCTGGGCCAGGCACTGACCCTTGGGGCCTTAGTTTCTTATTTGTGACTTCACGTTGCCACCTTGATGATGAGGTAACAATTTAAATGCCCCTCCACACTGAGGAGGATGTCCTTCAATGCAACATTAATTCAGGTTGGAAAGACCCTGTCTGCAGTGGTACCCAACACCAACACCTCTCCTGCATCGATTCACTCTCCTGCTCATCATCCAGACATCCACTGTGCCATTCACCCACCCATCTGTCCGCTCATCCATCTATCCACACCCATGCATGCATCCATCCCTCTGTCCATGTATCTGTCTATCCGTGTGTGTGTGTGTGTGTGTGTGTNTTTCCTCATCTATAACCCCTGGGGCCAGGTGAGTCCTGGAATTTAGACTTTTTGATTTTAGAAAAATGACATATATACTACATATTATATAACACCTCCAGAGTGGTCTGGGGAAGCATCCATAATCAAACACATTAATATAGCTAGAAAAGTACCTCCACTCACAGGGACTGAAATATCTATAGCTCACTTTTAAAACTCAGAAGAAACTCAGATATTTGCTGAATGAATTAATTAGGTTGATAGCACCTAACATTTATTGAACATTCACTTGGTACAAGCAATCAGTCTAAATACTTCACATGTATTAACTCATTCAATCTGTGCAAGGACCCTATACTTCTACAGATTATTTACAGATTAAGATGAAAAAACGGACACTGAGAGGTTTGTTTACAAAAAGAAACAAACAGAATGTTCTTTGAGTATCTGTAATACATGCATTTGAAAAAGATATTTCTGGAATATATTTTTCAAAAAAGCCTTACAAACCAATATAAAAATGATCAAAAGATCTGAACATTGAGAGGTTTAGTAACTTGCCTAATATCATAGAGCCAAGTCCTAAACCCCTGACTGTCTAACTCTATGCCATCTATTCCTGGTTTCCAGGAACAGACTGGGAGGAGAGAGGGAAGAGGGATAACTTCCCCACCCCTAGAACTAAGCCTAGACCAGGAANAACTTGCCTAATATCATAGAGCCAAGTCCTAAACCCCTGACTGTCTAACTCTATGCCATCTATTCCTGGTTTCCAGGAACAGACTGGGAGGAGAGAGGGAAGAGGGATAACTTCCCCACCCCTAGAACTAAGCCTAGACCAGGAATATGAGGATGGCCATTGGTGAACAGGGCTGAAAGTCAGGTCCCACCTGCAGATTAAGGGCCAGATGCCGTGTCTTGGTCTGTTCTAGGTCACTCTGTGAGTACTTGAGCCGCATCTGCAGTCCGTGGGCCTGAGACTGCACCTGACGTAGTTCTGCCTCTTTTCGCTTTGCCTTCATCTGCTCCTAAAGTGGACAAGAGGGAAAGGCTAGGTGGTAAGAAGATGGCCGGCTGGCCTGCTTAGGACCCCCATTCCTAGGGACAGCCCTGCCTGTGGCTTACCTTCAGCTCTTCTGTCAACCGCTCCTTTTTCTCTTTCAACTTGTCTACTGCTTTCTCATCCCAGCGTCGGGCCTTGGCCTTCAGGTCACTGGCCCCGCCAGAGATCACCCCTGACTTCTGGAACAGGGTCCCATCCAGTGCCACTGTCTAAATACAGCAGGGAAAAGAGAGGAGGGAAGAGAAGCTGAACAAAGGAATCGCCAATACTAAGCCTATCCAGTTACAATGTGGCAAGGGAATCCATACCTTGTGGCGCTGGTGGCCTCCAAAAGCAATACGGCGGGCATCCTCCACATTGTCACAGACAAGGGCATTGCCACAAGCATACTGCAGGGCCTTTTTGATGTGAGGTGGCTCGTAGCGAATCACATCAATCACCAGCTTTGCCCCCTTCAGCTCCCGGAGTTTCTCATCTGTAGGTTTTACCTGTGAGAAAAAGCTTAGTTAAGTGGCTGAACTTGGAGGGCTAGGAGGAGCAGCCCTCTCATACTGCCCTGACCCCATCACCACCAGCCTCACCTCCAGGTAATCAAGAGGCAAGAAGGTCTCAGGCTCCCCACGCTGCTCCTTGATATACTGAATGCAGTCCCGGCCTGTCTTCTCTGAGTCCACAATAATAGCATCCATGTTCTTGCCCAAAACCTTGGTTACTGCAATCTGATACTTCTTTTGTGTGGGCTGGCAGAGGTCAATGAGGCGGCCGTACTAAGGAAAGTCAGAAGAGTGAATGAAGCATGAAGTTTTTGAGAGCTGGCTCAGGAACCCTAATTCCCAGCTTAGAAGGGGGATAGCAGGTCAGAATCTCTATCAGGAGCACAGCTCCCAAACTATGGGAAAAAGGCCTACTCTGGCCCCAAAGCAACAACAACTTCAGGCAGTCATGTCTGAATCCAGAATCATCTTTCTAAATCTCACTTTTACCATTTCCCAAACCACTGCCACCATAGGCATTATGCAACTTAATTTGGTTCCACAAATAAAGAGCACAATAAATGCAATGCGCTTGAATCATCCCACATTACATTTATTGTGCACTTTATTTCTATTATTATTACATCAGCTCCACCTCAGATCATCAGGCATTAGATCCTGGAGGTTGGGGACCCTTGATCTACAGAAATGATCAAGAAATATTTATAGAACCCAATTAAGTTGAACCCAGGAATGGAATTACAGCAATAGAGAGATAATATTCAGGGAATCTGGAAACTCAGGATTTCGTTCAAGAGGCCAAAAGAACCTAGTAAATGAGCTTCCTGTTATATGCTTAAGGAGCTCACACTGAAGCCTGCACAGAGCTATTGATACATCCTGGGAACTAATTCCTGCCCTGCAGGCCCTTCCCTTTCCCAAAGGCCTTTTCACTTTCTCCACCTCCCAAAAAGGAGTGGACACAAGCAAGACAAAACTTTCAGAAAGACACAACTGGTGCAATGAAAAGAACACAAGGTTAAGTGTCAGAACAAGTTGGGTTTGAATTGCAGTTCTTATACATATAAGCTATGCTGTTTCGAGCAAGTCATTTAACCTCTCTGACCCTGTTTTCCCCAGGTGTAAAAATGGAATTAGCAATCGGTCCTCATGGGGCTGCTGGGAAAATTATCTGACAGTATGAAAGACAGTGGTCAGGAAATGAATTCCCTTTCCACTCTTACCACAGAACCAGGGTACAGGCGCTTGATGCTTTCCATAATTTCTGCCTTTCGCTGTTGGCGGCTGCTCTCCTGGCGGTCGATGCGGGCATCCCCCAGCTGCTCCATTACCTGGTTCAGCTCCTTATTAATCTCATCAATACGCCGCTTGGCCATCTCCACCTCCTCTGTCAGCTCCCCTTCTAGTTTCTTCTGTTCCTCCAGAGACNGTCTGAGCCATCCGGGAAGCCCCGTATCCACATAAAAACATACATCCATTTCCACACCCATCCCCCCATAGCAGAATAAATGGGAACTAAGCCACCCACAAATACCCCTGTCAGGAATCACAGAGACTTTGGGGGCGGCAGCCACAGGATGGGGACAGAGTTATTCTCCGCTAGTTGGTTAGGGCTTCAGTAAGAGAATAGACATGGGAGGTGGAAAGGCCTATTTTTAGGAGGATTAGGGTCAAGATGACCTTAATAGAAGAAAATGTGTCACTTGTATGAGACCAAACGGGCACCTTCTGGAAGTCAGTGAGCCTCCTCTGAGGATCTGCTGGAGCAGCTGGCTACAGCCACCACTGCGAGTGAGTAGTCCCTGGCCTGGTGCACAGTGGAATGAGAGCACCTCTGTCTCTTTAGATCCAGGTATAAACCCCTTTACTTCCCAGCTGTAGCCAGGGGAGGCAAAGTTTGTCATCAGTCCAGTGCGGGGGAGGGGGGAAGGGGAGGAGGGATACTGACAGGGAAATACAAAGGGGCTAAGGGAAGAATTCAGAGAGGTTGGAGAGACAGGATTGAGGACTTTGAAAGGTGGTAAGGCAACATCTTTGAAAGCCTCAGTCAGCCTCCATGGGACACAAGGTCCAGTTAGACAGGTCAGAATGTCTCCCAGGGTGATGTCCATCAGAGCTGGTTTGTGTGGATCAGTACAGTCAGGCATGGACCCCTAGAAGGGGGTCTGCCCACCCTGGGTACTGACGGATATCATGGTTCCCTCTGTGGCCTGTGAAAGAAGGGAATAACAGAAGGATTCCTATCAAACTCTTGGGTTGGAAGTTGTTGAATAAGCTTCAGTGAGTCCTCACTTTGGAACAGCAGGGAGTGTATCTCTGTATGGGGGGGCTCTGGGCTGGGACGTCCCTCAGGGCTCGATCCACCAACTTCCATTGCTCAGCTGGCAGGTGGCTGCTCCCAGCCTCTGTGTGTAGAGGCAGCTCAAGGTGCTAGTCAGCGGGGGACCTTCCAGTCCTGAGCGGCACTAGAAGGCATAAGGAGAGAGCAAGGAGACCCGGCAAACACACCTGGAACCGGCTGCCGACCCCTGGCAGGTCACCAGCATTCTCTGAGCTGCCTTTCTTCTGATTCACAAGGGTGATGCCACTCCATGTAAGGAACCACTGCTGACCATACCTTCAGTCCACGAATTGTAGGACCCCACTCTAGCTCAGGCTGAAACAGGCAAACTGGACTTAATTATGCAGGACACAGCTTGGCCACTTGGAGCAGTGCAACACTGGGCCTGAGGACAGCAGCTTGTCCCCCTAGCCTGAAATAGTGTCTGAGGCTTGGTGCTGCTGGCTGCCAGACAACTAGCTGAAAAGGCAGAATTTCATTCTTTGCTTAAGCCATAGCCCATCACTCTTACCAGTGCAGCGCACCCCTTTCACACAGCAAAACCACGTGGATGGCAGCTGACCCTGTCCACCCTCCCCACAGCAGGACTCTGAGAGAAGGTGGGCCCTGCACAGGGGAGGGGAAGAAGGAAGTAGTTGAAGGAGCCAGATAAATATTGACCCAGGGGAATGTGCCCATGCAGGCAGCAATAGACATGCTGGTGGCATAGTCCAGAGCCCAGGAATAGACACGCTGGTGGCATAGTCCAGAGCCCAGGGCCCAGATGAATGAGTAGGAGGAAGAGGGAGGAGCCAAAAGTGGGTGTTGGCAGAGATTCAAGGTTTGATCCTGGGGCAGACCACACAGCTCCGAGCCCAGCAAGCCTTCTGCTCTGGCCCTCCCCCACCGACTTACCATCAGCTGCTCCGACCTGTACAAGGGAGAACGCTGAAGCCTTGCGAGCCTCATCTGGGCTCCCAGGAGGGCCCTGGGCATGACTGCCCGAGTCATGGTGACTACTCAGGACAGGAGAGGGAGGGATCTTCTCCTGGCTGGTTGGCGTGGCAAGTCCTGGTCCACGAGGACATCCCTGGGAGGGGAGAGGGGAGCCGTAAGGGCGGGGGGAGTCTCTGAGACCAGGCTGTGGCAGAGGGGCCTCGAGACCCTGGAAATCAACTCAAGACTGCCCTTCCACCCCCACCTTCCTTGGGAAAGGAGCACCATGGAATGAGGCAAGGCACCTTGGGGGCTGTTTCCAGGCTTGTATGTGCACTGGCTTCAGAGACTGATGCAGGAATTTATACTTGAGGAGCATCATAGATATGAGAAGACTACACCCNCCACCCCCACCTTCCTTGGGAAAGGAGCACCATGGAATGAGGCAAGGCACCTTGGGGGCTGTTTCCAGGTTTGTATGTGCACTGGCTTCAGAGACTGACGCAGGAATTTATACTTGAGGAGCATCATAGATATGAGAAGACTACACCCTAGTGAGTTATTGTAAAAGAAAAAAGCATCAAGAACCCTCCAATGGTGTACAGTAACCAAGGCTCCAGCTGCCCACTGGTGTGGGAGGCGAAGCTGGGTTAGGGCTGACCCTAACCCTAACCCTAACCCTCAGTGAGAAGTGGAATTGTTGTCCATAATCTGTTCCAGTTTGCTTAATAATTTACTTAGCCAGATTCTCAGACAGGGCTCAGAAACACAGATGCTGGTCTAACAGAAAGAGAATGACAAGAGACTGAGGGATCTCTTGGGACCTCAGGGGCAGGGAGTGGCTTGCAAGCTGGCTCCAGCCCAGTGTGAAGGAGCCACTGGTTCCTGCAACAACACAGGGACCACTGCCAGGTGTCCTTTCCAGGGGTTTCCTGACGTCAGAGCCGCAGAGGAGGCCCAGGCAGAGGTGGCTGCACGTGCCCCTCAGCTCCCTGCAGAAGCACTCTGAGCGCCTGGCTCCCGGGTCTGGTTAGCCCCACAGTCTGCCTCAACCCCCAAATCTGGTGTTTGAACTGCACCTGGGACTGCCACAGCTGCCCAGAACAAGCTGGTCATGTCATCTGCAGGAGGGGCATCTCTGTCACCCCAGCCCTCTGCCAGCAGGAGGAAGGCGTGCAGGATCCAGATCCGGGAGGCCCAGGTGGATACTGATATCTTCTGCTCACCTCTGCACCCTCGCCCTGAGCCAGGTGGGCTTCCAATAGCCCTCTGAGCACCCTCTACAGACTTGATGGGGATGTCATGCAGAGCCTGAAGGATGAGGTGGCCTTAGAAGTATCCCCAAAATATCCAGCTTCTAATTCCTGAACCTCTGAATGTTACTTTATGTGGAAAAAGACTCTCAGCATATGTGAGGAAGTTAATTACCTTGAAATAAGGATATTATCTTGGATTATACAATGAGCCCTGAATGAAATCACATATAAGTCTTCTAAGAGGGAGGCAGAAATGTATCTCTCTTTCTCACACACATATAAAAGGAAGGGGCAGTGTGATCATGTGTGATCACTCAGATACTGGAGTGGTGTGGCCACAAGCTGAGGAATGCTGGCAGCCACCATGTGGGGAGAGAGCAAATTGACCAACATGGCGTGTTCAGGCTCTCTCATCTCACATTTTGTAAATAATGACTATGTAACAGCTGAGATCATTTGTAGCACGGCCAATGAGCACTGTGAGGTGTTCACTTGGTCACGGGCTGCTTTGTGTTGTAGGGATATATGAGTTCCACCTAGAAAGCAGTCACGTTTACTGCTGTTTCATGGCTGTGTCCCCTGGGTCAGCCACTAGAGGAGAGAATATAGTGTGTCCACCTCTACGGTACTGCGTCAGCCAGGAGAGAATAAACGTGTCTGCAGTTCCTATGGCTCTTTGAGTCTTTTTCCAGACTCTTAGCTCGTGCCTTGCCTACCCTGGGTTCAGCAAGCAGTGCACACAGTGAGATACAGTGAGACAACTGGCTTCACAAACAGGATCAGCCATACAACAGGCAGTCAGCAGAATACCCAGCATGTAGGGGAGCCTGAGGTGCCACTGGATGGAGGAAGCCAGTGGCCACCGTACAGCATGTGGTGCCATGTGGCTGCGATTCTCTCAGTGTGGGCTCTGGTGGAAGACTGGGGAGCAGTGGACGGTTCACTGGATAGCAGTGAAAAGGCGTTACAGGTGGTGAGTTCCCATTTGCCGAACAAGATGCATGGACTGCTGCTGGCACCGTGGGGTGAACTTTCCCGATTGACTTGAAGGCAAATGTGGATCACGCCCTATGTGTTGCCATGCTAGTGTGCAGAGACGTTTGGAAGAACTAGAGCAATGTATACTGGCATTACAGCAAGAACCCTGTGGCACTGAAGAACCCAGCATCTCTGACAGCAAGGCGGTAAGTGATGGTGATGATGAACCCTCAGTTATGAGACTGAGGGTTCCCACTTGGCAGAGAGGCCCATTGTGCAGCAAAAAGTGAAGCGTGAGCACCTTATGGCCCAGGGGGGACATCCTCAAGGGGCCCCAGTGTGACTGAGTTCATGATATATCATCACCCATATACTCAGGAGGAATTGGTCGACTTGGGTAAGCAGTTTTGGCAAAAAGCAAGGGGAAACCTCGGCAGCTTGCCTTTTGCGATTCTGGAACACAGGGGTGGGCCTAGCACCTATGGGGGGCTTGTGGGTCCTCAATGAGAGAAGTAGAGGGATGGCACGCAAGACTCCATTTTGAAAATGTGAAGATCCCAAAGAGGGCCTGAGCTGGCAGGGGTCCCACTGGGTTATGCGGATTCAATGTGGGCTGCTTTGTGAGAAGGTATACTATAAAGCTGTGTCCTGTGATACAGATTTAGAACAGAGTACTGTAGAGGCTGTGTCCTAGGATGTAGACAGTGTGTTAGAAAGACTGTGTCCTCAGATTTAGAAAAGTGTGATCATGTGAATGGACTGTGAACACTGCCAAAAAAAAAAAAAAATCCCACAGCAGTGAAGTTGCCCCTGTGGAGATGTTCCTGCAATTTCACATGGACAGACAGTAGACTGAACTCGGCCATGGAAGATAAAGGCACTGCACCCGTGGTGGGTGGCTCTTCTAGCCCCATGAGTGCGAGGACTGTAACACGAGTTCCAGGTGATGCCCGGCGTTGCGTTTTGCAATGTATTGGAGATGTAACTGTTTGTTGTTGTAGCTACTGCTGTTGCAGAACCTAAGTCCAAGGGCCAGCGTTACTCATCAAGGGAGTATCGCAGAAAATGGATGGTGCATAGAATATGAGGTGAGAGACCCTCAGCTGGTGGAGTGTGGGGAGAGAGTAAATTGGCCAAGATGGCCTATTCAGGCTCTCTCACCCCACGTTTTGTAAATAATGACTATGTAACAGCTGAGATCGTTTGTAGCATTGCGCATGCACCATGAAGTACTCGCTTGGTCACGGGCTGTATGAGATCCCTCTAGAACGTGGCAGGTTTAATGCTGCGTCATGGCTGTATCTGTTGTGTTAGCCACGCCAAGAGAGGAGAGAATGTAGTGTGTCTACTGACACAGCTTCTGCATCAGCGAGGAGAGAATACTATTAGGGCTGCCGAGTCAGCCAGGAGAGAAAAACGGTGTATGCAATTTCTGTGGCTCCTCAAGTCTTTTCCCAGCATCTTAGCTTTAGCCTTGCCTGCCCTGGGTTCAGTGAACAGTGAATACAGTGAGATACAGCAAGACAATTGGCTCATGAGCAGAATGAACAGAGATACACACCAGAAGCTGGGAGAGGCCCATAGAGCTTCTCTGACAACGTGCTAGGTGTTCTCCAGTTACTTATTTTCAGGGCTGATGCTCTCCACAAGATACCTGATGTCCAGAGAAGAGCTAAGGACCAGTGATGCACTTAGGACGTGGAAAGGTTTCATTGCATTTCGCTTTAAATCGGAAAAACATCATAGTAATGAATATATATAGTTATATATACAAACTAATGGATCCAACATGGATTAAAATTTTTTATTGAAGCATCAGATCAGTTCAGTTCAGTCGCTCAGTCGTGTCTGACTCTTTGCGACCCCATGGACTGCAGCATGCCAGGCTTCCCTGTCCATCACCAACTCATGTCCATTGAGTCAGGGATGATATCCAACCATCTTATCCTCAGTTGTCCCCTCCTGCTCCCACCTTCAATCTTTCCCAGCATCAGGGTCTTTTCCAATGAGTCAGTTTTTCCCATCAGGTAGCCAAAGCATTGACGTTTCAGCTTCAGCATCAGTCCTTCCAATGAATATTCAGGACTGATTTCCTTTAGGATGGACTGGTTGGATCTCCATGCAGACCAAGGGACTCTCAAGAGTCTTCTCCAACACCACAGTTCAAAAGCA
>SJYV01031615.1:18853-30706 GCA_006410875.1 Neotragus pygmaeus
TCATGATGTACTCTGCATATAAGTTAAATAAGCAGGGTGACAATATACAGCCTTGACGTACTCCTTTTCCTATTTGGAACCAGTCGGTTGTTCCATGTCCAGTTCTAACTGTTGCTTCCTGACCTGCATATAGGTTTCTCAAAATGCAGGTCAAGTGGTCTGGTATCCCCATCTCTTTCAGAATTTTCCACACTGTATTGCGATCTATACAGTCAAAGGCTTTGGCATAGTCAATAAAGCAAAAATAGATGTTTTTCTGGAACTCTCTTCCTTTTTCCATGATTCAGCTCATTCAAATCCATATGATTTTGATATGGGGGAAATAGTTTGTGTGGTAACAGATACAAGGAAATCAACACAATGTTCTGAAAATTGATAAACATCTTTTGAAAATGCTTATCACTTCAAAATACTTACTGAAATATTTACAGATTAAATGATATGATGTCTGGACTTTGCTTTGAAATAGCCCAGGGTGTGCACAACAGATAGACTAGTTGAAACAAGACTAGTTATGTAGTGGTAACTGAAGCTTGGTGATGGGTGAATCCAGTTCATTCAGTTGTTCTCTACACTGCAGCATATGTTGGAAACATCTCAAAACACAAAGTCAAAAAAACAGAAAGACTGAAAGTGAGAGAATACATGCAGCACACATAATTGGTAAAAGATAAGTATCCTGAGTATGCGAAGAATTATGCATCAACCAGAAAAGGACAAAACATTCAATAGGCATAAAATCATAAGAGGAACCTGAAATATAATTGAAACCACAATGAAATATCATTATACCTGCCAGACTACCAAAACTTAAAAATCAGACAAAAACAAGCATTGGCTAAGTTGTGGTGAAGGCCTTCACCACATGGGGTCCCAAATAGTTGGACACAACTTAGCCACGGAACAACAGCAAGTTGATGAGAAAAGCCTCACATACTGCTAATGGGAGAGTAAATGGGAACAAACACTTTGAACAAATTTAAGCATACCTGGTAAGTCAAACATGTGCTTGCTTTACCACCTAGCAATTCCAACCCTCAAGTTAATACTTCAGAGAAGCTCTTGTACTCCAACACCTACCAGAATGTTCAGAGCAGAATGATTTTTAAGAGCAGCAGTAAGGAGGAAGCAAACTACAAACAACAACCCAAAGACACTTGCAGAGAAGAATGAATAAATATATTTTGGAATATTCACAAAATATACAGTGAAAACAAATTAGCTACTACAACTGCATGTATTAACAGGAATGAAGCTCAAAACTTCAGTGACCAAAGAATTCAAGTCCCAGAAGAAATCATACAAAATAGTTTCATTTGTCAGCTACAAGTAGGCACTTGTTATTGACATCTACAAGGATTATTGAAATATGTGCTGCTTCAGCTGCTGATTTTCAACACCCCACTGTAAGGGGCTCAAGATAGAGAGCAGAAATGAGGCACTCTGTGCTCTGGGAAAACTGGCAGAACAGGTTTTCAGATAGTTAGACTTTCAGGAGCAACATTATGAACCCAGTTCTTGTATATACTCACATCTGGAAAAGCATTAAAACCCTTCCTGGTGACACCTGCTCCTCGTGAATAGTAGAAATCTTCTGCGAAAAAAATTTGTGCTTGGTTGCACGTGCTCCCCCTTCACCAAAACTACCTTCCTGCCCCCTGCCCTGACTCTTTGAAGCAGTTTCTCAGAGCTATCTGAGGTGCTGTCTGAGGGCTACAGTCTCTATTTTGCCCTCAAATAAAATTTAACTCACAGCCTTTACATTGTGCTTTTTTTTTTAAGTTGAAAGTTTTACAGTGACCACGAAGGGACCCACAGTGGACTTCTCCTTCACCTGAACTCTATAAAGAACTGGAGACTTTGTAGCAGTAGGGGCCCTTGTGCCCATCTGCCTCCTCAGAAAGTCCAGGGAAACTTGGGTACGTCTGTCTTGGTTCTTGGATCTCCCATACTGGTTGATGATGCTGAGCTTTATTTGGTGTTGCATAGCAGATATCTGCCCCCTCCCAGTTGAAAGATACTGAGGGGAGGGAGCCAGTTGAAAGATACTCATGAATCTTTCCAGTGGAAACTTGGGGTGGGGAGAGGGTGCTGATTGAAAGTTACCAGGGAATACCCACCCAGGTGAAAGATACTGGGGGGACAGGCTTGACTGAAAGATTTCAGAGTTTTCTAAGTTGTATGAGACAGTTGTCTTTGCTGAGTGGTTAGGTAAGAGGCTGATTTGGCAATCTTCCTCAAATCAGCTGCCTTAATAGAATTTGTCNCAGGTGAAAGATACTGGGGGGACAGGCTTGACTGAAAGATTTCAGAGTTTTCTAAGTTGTATGAGACAGTTGTCTTTGCTGAGTGGTTAGGTAAGAGGCTGATTTGGCAATCTTCCTCAAATCAGCTGCCTTAATAGAATTTGTCAAGATTAAAGGGAAGATATGAGAACTTTGCTCTGAAGAAAAGTAACAAGACTCCCAGCAGGTTCTGGCTTTCTCAGGCAACTGAAAAATTTACAGGAGTGGTGGAGGCAGAGTCCTCATACTGTGCAGTGGTCCCACAGGGAAACCCACTCATTAATTAAAACACTTGCTCCTCGGGGATCACAAATAACAACTGCATTCAACGATCCAACCACCCATGCTGGTCTTAAGCTGCTGAGGGAAAAACCAAGACATGTAAGAGGGCTGAAATGACTATAGAGAGTGATGACTACAGGAGATAAGCTCACAAGCACCACACTGGTCCACCACACAATTTCACTAGTAAATTCTATCCCTGACAAATCCAACTTTAAAATGGGAAATAGCACCTCTCAAACACAGAAATAAGGGCCATCAGAAAGTCAACCTCTAACTAACACCTTGGCCAGGGTTATGAACATACAAAACCCATACTTGCAAGTACCTAGTTAGTTGGGAAAATTATACTAAAGAAGATGTCAAATTAAAATGACCAAATTGAGGTTCTTTTGATATTCCAAAATTGATATTTTTGCACATACATTAGATAATGTTGGCCATAAGATCAACATACTGAATAGATTGGTATTTTTATTTATATTTAGAAGTTTCTAAAAAAAGGAAATGATGGAGTAACTTCTTTGCAGGAAACAAACAAGATTGCTTGAAACTATATCAGAATTTTAAAAGGTCACTAGAAGTACTGTTCCTCCTATGTATCTTCTTCTATTTGAATTATCTGGCCCAGACACTTTTTTCTCCTCCAACTCTTCAGTCTCCTAATGCTCCCCTTTCTTCAGCAAAGGAGGATTTAAAAAATCAGAAGTGATTATACTCCCTTTAAGGAGAAGGCTGTCATAGGAAGAGGTGACCTGTCCTTAGTCCTTATGTACACACCCTGGACCCAAACAGAACCTAGAGCTTAGCCTTAGCTGAGTCAGGATGCATTGGAATTTGCTAAGGAATTTGAGTTAACCACCCAGTCCTATGATCCTGGGTATTCAAATCTATTAATATATCAACTAATAAAGTTGTTAGTTTCTGAAAATAAAGCAAGGTAATGAATAAAGAAAGCAGGAGGGGACAATCCCTTAATGTATTTTGAACAACAGGCTTGCACTAAATGCAAGGAATTAGCATAGAAATTACTCAAACTTATCCCAGAGCTTTCTCAAAAAATGTAGACTGGACAGATTCAACAGTGCAAGAAATGATCAGATGAATCAATTCTGAACTATTGTGAAATGCTTGAAAAAACCTTAAAGCAATATTCTGACTTGACATTTAAATCATTTTCTAACCACCAAAATGATCCTTTGCTTAACTACACCTCTTAGATGGAGGATTTGGACCTAGATGAATATTTGGCTACTCTAGTCAAAAGACAGTCTAAGTTGGTCAGAGTTATATAAAAATGTCCTTATTACACTGGCTGACCAACTTTTCACAATCATTAAGAAAAAATGGGGTACCTATAACAATTATGAACCTTCAGTTATGCCAATTAAGTGCACATTTTATTGGCATATGGTTGCTCATAGCAGTCTCTTATGATCCTTTGTATTTCTGTGTTGTCTGTTGTAACTTCTCCTTTTTCATTTTTAATTTTATTAATTTGAGTCTTCTCCCTTGTTTTTTTTTTTTTTTTTTATGTGTCTGGCTAATGGTTTGTCTATTTCATTTATCTTCTCAAAGAACCAGCTATTAGTTTTTACTGATCTTTGCTATAGTTTCCTTCATTTCTTTTTCCTTTGTTTTTGCTCTAATCTTTCTTTCTTTCTACTAACTTTGTGGGGTTTTGTTCTTCTTTTTCTACACGCTTTAGGTGTAAGGTTAGGTTTATATTTGATGTCTCTCTTGTTTCTTGAGGTAGGCTTGTATTGGTATGAACTTCCCTCTTAGCACTGCTTTTATTGAACCCCATAGGCTTTGGGTTGTTGTGTTTTCGTTGTCATGTTTCTAGGTATAGTTTGATTTCCTTTTTTATTTCTGCAGTGATCTGTTGGTTATTCAGAAGCATGTTGTTTAGCCTCCATGTGTTTTTGTTTTTATAATTTTTTTTCTGTAGTTGATACCTAATCTTACAGTGTGTGATCAGAAAAGATGTTTGAACTGATTTCAGTATTTTAAGATTCACCAAGGCTTGATTTGTGGGCCAGGATGTGATCTATCCTGGAGAATGTTCCATGTACACTTGAGAAAAAGGTGAACTCCATTGTTTTGGGGTAAAATGCCCTGTAGATGTTGGTTAGGTCCAACTGGTCCAATGTATCATTTAAACTTCTGTTTCCTCGTTATTTTTCTGTCTGGATGATCTTTCCATTGGTGTGAGTGGAGTATTATAGTCCCCTACTATTATTGTATTACTGTTGATTTCCCCTTTAATAATTGTTAGCATTTGCCTTATGTACTGAGGTGCTCCTATGCTGGGTGCAAATATACTAATAATTGTTATGCCTTTTTCTTGGATTGATCCCTTGATCATTATGTAATGTCCTTTGTCTCTTATAGCAGTCTTTATTTTTAAGTCTATTTTATCTGATAAGAGTATTGTTACTCCTACTTTCTTTTAGTCTCTTTTTGCATGGAATATCTTTTTCCAGCCCCTCGCTTTCAGTCTGTATGGGTCCCTAGGTTTGAGGTGGGTCTCTTGTAGACAGCATATATAGGGGCCTTGTTTTTGTATCCATTCACCAGTCTATGTCTTTTGGTCGGAGCATTTAACCCATTTTTGTTTAAGGTAATTATTGATAAGTATGATCCCCTTACCCTTTACCTTATTGTTTGGGGTTTGCTTAAGGACTTTTTCTGTGTTTCCTGTCTAGAGAAGTTCTCTTACTATTTATTGAAGAGCTGGATTGGTGGTACTGAAATCTCTTAGCTTTTGCTCACCTGCGAAACTTTTTATTTCTCCATCGAATCTGAATGAGATCCTTGCTAGGTAGAGAAATCCTGATTGTAGGTTTTTCATCACTTTAAGTATATCCCACCATTCCCTTCTGGCCAGGATTGGATTGGAAGAATCAATATAGTGAAAATGACTACACTACCCAAAGCAATCTATAGATTCAATGCAATCCCTATCAAACTGCCAACAGTATTTTTCACAGAACTAGAATAGATAATTTCACAATTTGTTTGGAAACACAAAAGACCCTGAATAGCCAAAGCAATTTGAGAAAGAAGAAAGGAACTGGAGGAATCAACTATCCCAACTTCAAACTATACTACAGACCAACAGTCATTAAGACAGTATGGTACTGGCACAAAAATAGAAATATAGGCCAATGGAACAAGACAGAAAGTCCAGAGATAAATCCACACACTTTTGACAAAGGAGAAAAAATATACAATGGAGAAAAGACAGTCTCTTTAGCAAGTGGTGCTAGGAAAACTGGGCAACTACACGTAAAAGAATAAAATTAGAACACTTCCTAATACCATACACAAAAATAAACAAAATGGATTAAAGAGCTAAATGTAAGCCCAGAAACAATAAAATTCTTACAGGAAAACATAGGCAGAACACTCTCTGACATAAATCACAGCAAGATCCTCTATGACAAATCTCCTAGAGAAATGGAAATAAAAGCAAAACTAAATAGGTAGGACCCAATTAAACTTACAAGTTTTTGCAGAGCAAGGGAAACTATAAACAAGGTGAAAAGACAAACCTCGGGAGAGGAGAAAATAATAGCAAATGAAACAACTGATAAAGGATTACTCTCCAAAATATATAAGTAGTTCATGCAGCTGAAAGCCAAAGAAACAAACAACCCAATCAAACAGTGGACAGAAGACCTAAACAGGTATTTCTCCAAAGAAGGCATACAGATGACCAATAAACAAATGAAAAGATGCTCAACATCACTCATTATTTGAGAAATGCATATCAAAACCACAATGAGGTATCATCTCACACTAGTCAGAATGATCATCATGAAAAAGCCTACAAACAGTAAATGCTGGAGAAAATGGAATCCTCTTATACTGTTGGTGGGAATGCAAACTGATATAACTACTATGGAGAACAATATGGGGATTCCTTTAAAAACTAGGAAAAAAATACCAAATGACCTAGCAATTCCACTACTGGGCATATCCCCTAAGGAAACCAAGATTTAAAAAGACACATGTCAAAAAAAAAAAAAAGACACATGTCCCCCAGTATTCATTGCAGTACTATTTACAGTAGTTAGGACATGGAAGCAACCTAGATGTCCATAGCACATGAATAAGTAAGTTGTGTACATATATACAATGGAATATTACTCAGCTATCAAAATGTATGCACTTGAGTCAGTTCTAATGAAGTAGATAAAACTAGAGCCTATTATACAAAGTGAAGTAAGTCTGAAAGAGAAAGACAAATATCATATATTAATGCATATATATGGAATCTAGAAAGATCATACAACCCTACGTGCAAGGCCAGCAAAGGAGACACATATGTAAAGAATAGACTTTTGGACTTAGTGTGAGGAGAAGGTGGGATGATTTGAGAGAATAGCATCAAAACATATATATTACCGTATGGAAAATAGACAACTATTAGGAGTCTGATGTATGACACAGGGCAAATAAAGCCATTGCTCTCTAACAACCTAGAGGGATGGAGTAGGGAGGGAGTTGGGAGGATAGTACAGGATGCAGGGGACAAATGTACGTCTATAGCCAATTCATATTGATATATTGCAAAAACCCCCTCAATATTGTAAAGTAATTATCCTCCAATTAAATTAAATAATTGTTTAAAAAACACACACAAAAATTATTGATAGGTTAAAAAAATTAAAGTAAGCTGTATAAAACTTGAACTTTTCTTTTCTCTCTGTTGAGAGAATAAGTTTTGCTAAGATGCTAAACTGCCTTTGATAACTGATTTTAAGTTGTTTACCATTTAAGTGATCTATTCTGTACTTGCTTTGAAATCTTTGTTACTTTGGCTAAGTGAACAACTATAATATAACAACATATAATCCTATCTGACTGAGTACTCTAAACCCTTTTGATATTTATTGACAGAACTTCCTAAATCAAAATTTAATGAAGTCCTTTGCCCTATTGCTAACTTCAGGAAGCTTCAAAGGGCCCTGAAACAACCCAAAGAGAGATATTAATTGGTTGTATTTGATATGTTAAATTACCTGGGAAGTATTGTTAAATGAGTAATGAATCTTCTCAGATATTGAGGATAAATGCTTACTAATATAGACATTCTAGAAATTATATGGAATTTCTAAAGATATGACACATCCTTGTAAATGCTATGTCATAATCCTAGTTATTAAAATGCTATATGTCACAGCAGTAATCAAGTCTCTTTGTTAATTGCATTGCGATCAGATTTTAAATATGTCTTAAGTCTTTTTGTCATTATAGGCAGTTGTGGTTTTATTATAATGCCTTTGGGAAAATGTTTCTCCTCCAAGATTAACAGAAAGAACTTTTGGGTAAATAGAAGTTTCTGACTTTTAGACCATCATGCTGAACTAGTTAAGAAAATTAAAAATCCCAATGAGAAACCTGATAGCTTCATAAACCGTTAGCAAAAAGAGTTAGTTACATAAAACTGAGTGAACTGGTGAATATTGTCATAATTTTTACGGTTTCTATTTGGTTTAAATTTTTTCTATGTATAAGGAAACTTTTCCCTCAAACTAATTACGATTCACAGTAATTTGATAAATTATACATTTGTAAGCAGAATTGAAATGTTTTTTTCTCTCTCTCTTCCCTCCAGAGATTTTTAAACTCTTAGGGCCCCAGCAGGTTTATCAGATGAATTGTGAATGCTACCTCACTAGCAGGTACAGAAACCTCAAGGTATTTTGTTATAGTTGCTATTTAGTCGCTAAAGTCATGTCCAACTTTTTTGCGATCCCATGAACTGTAACCGCCTGCCTGTCTACAAGATTTCCCAGGCAAGAATACTGGAATGGGTTGCCATTTCTTTCTCCAGGGCATATTCCTGATCCAGATATCGAATCCATATCTCACGCTTGGCAAGCAGATTCTTTACCACTGAGACACAAGGGAAGTCCCTCAAGGTATTTTGGGGACCTTGAAAAGGAAGGAATTCACCTAAATCTGTGGGATCTGTGATAAGCCATTGGCGTGACCTTCCTAGCTCTGAGTGATATTTTAAAAATTCAGTCTGAGACTCCTCATAAAAGTTTCAGGAAAACAAAAGGCCCATATGATCAATTATAGTTATATAAATTATCAGGCCAAGTTTTTTTGACACTGGACATATTTTACAAACATATTAGTCTTTAATTTGTATATATTTGGTAGAAATGCAGGTAATTTTAGAGAGAAAAAGATGTTTCAGTGAATACTTATTTCCAATTTAATGGAGGTCTGTATTACTAAGATTCACTTTCCGGATAATTCCTTGTTGTTATGCTCCATTAATGTAAAGTTTAACTGATTCATTAAAAAATATCTCTGAAGCTTATCTTAGTAATTTTTGGATGAAGATCAGATGCTCTACAACATTCAACCAGGAAATTATGTATATTGGAAAAGGCATCATTNCGGATAATTCCTTGTTGTTATGCTCCATTAATGTAAAGTTTAACTGATTCATTAAAAAATATCTCTGAAGCTTATCTTAGTAATTTTTGGATGAAGATCAGATGCTCTACAACATTCAACCAGGAAATTATGTATATTGGAAAAGGCATCATTTAATAGACTCACTATAACCCAGATGCAAAGGCCCTCAACAGGATCCCTGCACTGGACTATAGGAAGGACTGACAACCTCAAACTTACCTTAAAACGATGCTCAAACTAAAGAAACTGTACTTCCACCAGAAACAAATTGTCAGAAGTAGACAGCTTACCCAAGACACTGGACATGACATGCACAATCATTTCTAATGTTTTCTTGACTTCTTAGACCTTTGCATATAAATTAAATGTTTTCTATCATGGACAAAATCCTATGCTAATTTTAAAAATCAATTCAGTTGTTGGGTTTGTGGTCAACTACCTATGTCTAATACTTTGGGGTTATTTTGGTGGATTTTTCCCCTCAAAGGCTCTGATTGGATAGCCCTTAGGAAATTCTTTTAAAAGAAACAAAGCTCAGTCCTATTCAGACCATTCTTGGTATTACTGATTGGGATCCTCTTACCTGGCCAGTTTATAATACCTGCTCTGACCCTGGCTATAGATGTGAATTTTCTTCTAGTTACTCAAGCTCTGATTGAACAGCAAGCAAAAGTTCAGCCAAGGAATATAACCTCCCATAATTATGGGATGGATTTATGTGGTTAAAATCAAGCTGTGTTCACTTAAGTTTTAAGACCCCCCCCTCCCTCTTTATCTTGGGAATAATGAAACTGTGCTAAGGATAACCAGTTCAATAACACTAGGAAACAAGACTGGGAGCCACATGGACAGTGTGTGTGTGCACGCACTCAGTCATGTCCAACTCTTTGTGACCCCATGGACTGTAAGCCACAGACTCTCCTGTTCATGGAATTTTCCAGACAAGAATACTGAAGAGAGCTGCCATTTTCTAGTCCAGGGGATCTTCCTGAACCAGGGGTTGAACCCACATCTCTTTCACCTCCTGCACTGGGAGGTGGATTCTTTACCACTGTGCCACCTTGAAAGCTGATGGACAGGACCAATATATAATTTCCTCTAAAGAAAAAGACTGGTATAAAATAGCCTAAATTAGACAACCTGAGAATATACTGGACAGCACCTAACGGAAGTTCTTCACTTAATTATTACTTATGACTTTAATAATACTGCTAGCGATGTTATTTGTACTTTGCCTGTTTTATTAAACTGTTTCTTGCATTACCAAATGTGCGACTGAGCTCCTGACAAAAATATGTAGTTTTATATGAGATCAATGATTGCAATAGTGTTACTCTAGTTATGGGAAGATACAAGAGGGAATTTTTCCTGGACTATAACAGATTAAACAGTCTTGAGTCCTTTGGTTACTTTTGATAAGACCTAGCTCAGTAACAGCACATTGAGTTAGTGAAATCTTTGCCAGACCTAGAAATGAGCCTTCATAGCACTATGGGACAAAATGGTCATGAAATGCCTCACAAATTGTGGTATAATTTATGACCAAGAGGGGACCCTGTCAACTATAAATTGGCACTTGTCATCTACAAGGATTAAATCATGAGCTGCTGCAGCTGCTAATTTTCAAACAACCTATGGTAAGGAGCTCACTGCGGAGAGCAGAAGTGAAACACTCTGTGGTCTGGCAAAACAGGCAGAGCAAGCTTTCAGACAGTTAGATACTTTCAGGAGCTGATTTTATGAACCCAGTTCTTGTTGATACTCACATCTAGAAAAGCCAGTTCAGTCGCTCAGTCATGTCCGACTCTTTGTGACCCCAGTTGTTTGCAAACCCATTAACAGTAGCACACTAGGTTTCCCTGCTTTTCACTGTCTCCAAGAGTTTGCTCAAACTCATGTCCATTGAGTCAATGAGGTCATCCAACTATCTCAGCCTCTATTGCCCCCTTCTCTTCCTACCCTCAATCTTTATCAGCATCATGGTCTTTTCCAGTGATTGAGCTCTTTGCATCAGGTGGCCAAAGTACTGGAACTTCAGCATCAGTCCTTTTAATGAATATTCAGGATCGATTTCCTCTAGGATTGACTACTTTGATCTCATGCTGTCCAAGAGACTCTCAAGAGTCTTCTCCAACACCACAGTTCAAAATCATCACTCCTTTGACACTCACTCTTCTTTATGGTCCAACTCTTACATCCATACATGACTACTGGAAAAACCACAGCCTTGACTAGACGGACCTTTGTTGACAAAGTAACGTCTCTGCTTTTTAACATGCTGCCTAAGTTTGTCTTAGTTTGTCTTCCAAGGAGCAAGCATCTTTTAATGCCATGACTGCAGTCACCATCTGCAGTGATTTTTGGAGCCCAAGAAAATAAAGTCTGTCACTGTTTCCCCATCTATTTGCCATGAAGTGATGGGACCAGATGCCATGATCTTTGTTTTTTGAATGAGTTTTAAGCCAGCTTTTTCACTATCCTTTTCACCTTCATCAAGAAGCTCCTTAGTTCCTCTTCGCTGTCATTAGAGTGGCATCATCTGCAACTGATATTTCTCCTGGCAATCTTGATTCCAGCTTATGATTCATTCAGCTCAGCACTTCATATGATGTACTCTGCATATAAGTTAACAAGCAGGGTGACAATATATGGCCTCAACGTACTCCTTTCCAAATTTTGAATCAGTCCACCATTCCATGTCTGGTTCTAACTGTTGTTTCTTGACATGCATACACATTTCTCAAGAGGCAGATAGCCATGGTGGCCTGGTATTTCCACCTCGTTTAAGAATTTCCCACAGTTTGTTGTGATACACACAAAGGCTTTATCATAGCTAATGAAG
>SJYV01031616.1:0-14394 GCA_006410875.1 Neotragus pygmaeus
GAAACACAAGCTGGAATCAAGATTGCTGGGAGAAATATCAATAACCTCAGATATGCAGATGACACCACCCTTATGGCAGAAAGTGAAGAGGAGCTAAAAAGCCTCTTGATGAAAGTGAAAGAGGAGAGTGAAAAAGTTGGCTTAAAGCTCAACATTCAGAAAACGAAGATCATGGCATCTGGTCCCATCACTTCATGGGAAATAGATGGGGAAACAGTGGAAATAGTGTCAGACTTTATATTTTTGGGACTCCAAAATCACTGCAGATGGTGATTGCAGCCATGAAATTAGAAGACGCTTACTCCTTGGAAGAAAAGTTATGACCAACCTAGATACCATATTCAAAAGCAGAGACATTACTCTGCTGACTAAAGTGTGTCTAGTCAAGGCTATGGTTTTTCCTGTGGTCATGTATGGATGTGAGAGTTGGACTGTGAAGAAGGCTGAGCACTGAAGAACTGATGCTTTTGAACTGTGGTGTTGGAGAAGACTCTTAAGAGTCCCTTGGACTGCAAGGAGATCCAACCAGTCCATTCTGAAGGAGATCAACCCTGGGATTTCTTTGGAAGGAATGATGCTAAAGCTGAAACTCCAGTTCTTTGGTCACCTCATGGGAAGAGTTGACTCACTGGAAAAGACTCTGATGCTGGGAGGGATTGGGGGCAGGAGGAGAAGGGGACGACCGAGGATGAGATGGCTGAATGGCCTCACGCACTCAATGGACGTGAGTTTGAGTTAACTCCGAGAGATGGTGATGAACAGGGAGGCCTGGCGTGCTGCAATTCATGGGGCCGCAAAGCGTTGGACACGACTGAGTGACTGAACTGACTGACTGACTGTGTGAGGAGAGTAAAGGCCATTTTCAAAGCATACTCTGTTGACTCTGATCACAGACACTTCTAAAAGATTTTACCTACTATTTGACTAAACATCACCTGCTGAACAAGCTCCATTCCATCAGAAGAAGGAAATGAGAGTGATCATCATTCTCTAGGATAACAAAACTTATAGTCACTGCCAAAAACTGAAAGGTTGCTGCTGAATGAAAAGATACCGGGATTCTTGGCCTCTGGAGGAGAAGAATTCAATCTGGGGCCAGAGACAAGGCTTGATCGCTCAGAGCTTTTGTGTAATAAATTTTTATTGTTAAAGTATAAAGGAGATAAAGAAAGCTTCTGACATAGGCATCATAAGAGGGCAGAAAGAGTACCCTCCTGCTAGTCTTCAGCTGGATAATATACAGTCACTAGCAGTCTGTTAATGGAAGAAAGGGCACCGGGCCCCTCATCCATAAGATGCATTTTGGAATAATCTTGGCACCAGATGATTCATCCTGGGCCATAAAACGATTGACTTGAATCTTGTAGAAGGGCAGATTATCATACAAATAATTTCGCTTACATAGATTAGGGGAACAATATCTGAATATAACATACCGATTTTTCAAGTAGGTTCTGAGCCATTAAGCAGAACCGACTTGAAGATAGAGTCTAGAGTAAATGCATAGTACATTAACATAGCTTAAGACAAATATTTTCACAAGAAAAATGCATTAGTTAACTCAAGGTTTGAGAATAGTTAACTTCAGGTGAAACCAAGTGTCATTATGGCAACACAGTATTTTAAGAGAAACTTCCTTTTAAATTTGTATAGAAAAGGGAAAAAAAAATATGTTTAGTTTGTTTCCTCCTGCTGCTTAAGAGAGATAAAAATGTCTGACACTTGCAGCCTATTTCCTCCATTTGGAGACCCCTGGCCTTCTTGCCTGTTGCCCTCTCAAAACCAAAAGAGGAAAACTGGACAGATCTTGTAATAATAAATTTATTTCAAAAATTCCTGCCAAACCTGATTTTTCATGTTATCCATATATTGTGGATCATATCATCATTTACACAATCACAGAAGTTAGAAATATTGGTAAACTTCCTTTCTTATATTCTTCCACTCTCCACTCCCAAATGCTGACAGTCTTATAGATTCTATCTTCAGTACCATTTGCCAAGCCTGACCTTACCTCTCTACATCCATTGCTATTGCCTTCTTTACACCCATCATTGTATCTTTGCTATTTTGTAGAATAGTCTCCTATAACTCCTATCACTTGTATTTTTAAAAATCTTTTATTTCATGGAAATCAGAACCACAGTGAAATATCATCTTACCCCTGTTAAGTGGCCATTATCAAACAGACACAAGATCATATGAACTGGGTAGTATTTAGATAAAAAGAAACCCTGTGCACTGTGTTTAGGAATGTACATTGGAACAGCCACTATAGAAAACAGTACAGAGTTTCCTAAAACAACAACAACAATGCGATCCAGCAATTCCACTTCTGAATATATACCTGAAGGAAATGAAATCACAATCTTCAAGGAATACTTGCACCTCCATGTTCATTGAAGCATTCTCATAATAGCTAAAATCTGGAGACACCCTGTGTCTATTAACTGATGAATGGATAAGGAGGATGTAATATGTGTGCATGTACATATATATACATCCATATACAATAGAATTGTACTCAACCAATAAACAGAAGAAAACCCTGCATTTATGAAAACATGAATGATCTTTAGGGCATGGACCTAAGTGAAATAAGTCACACAGAGAAAGAAACATACTGTTAGATCTCACTTATATTTGGAATCTAAAGGACCTGAATTCGGAGAAAGAAATCGTAGATTGGTGGGGGTTGCCAGGGGTATGGAGAAGGCAATGGCACCCCACTCCAGTACTCTTGCTTGGCAAATCCCATGGATGGAGGAGCCTGGTAGGCTGCAGTCCATGGGGTCATGAAGAGTCAGACACGACTGAGCGAATTCCCTTTCACTTTTCACTTTCATGCACTGGAGAAGGAAATGGCAACCCACTCAAGTGTTCCTGGCTAGAGAATCCCAGGGATGGGGGAGCCTGGTGGGCTACCATCTATGGGGTCGCACAGAGTCGAACACGACTGAAATGACTTAGCAGAAGCAGCAGCCATGGGTATGGCACAAGGGAAATGAAGATACATTAATAAAAGGATACACGTTTCCAGCCTGGCGATCTAATGTATAGCATCATGACCATAGTTAACAACACTGTATTGTACTTGTAAGTTGACAAAAAAAAAAAAGCTCTTATGTGTTCTCACCACATACACAGACACAAAGATAACCCTGTGTATTGCTGGATTTGTTAACTAACCTTACTGTAGTATTTCATAATATATACATATACTAAATAATCACCCTGTAAGCTTCAAACTTACACAATGTTATATCAATAATATCTTAATAAAACTGAGAAAAATGTACTTTAATAAATCTAGAGAAAATATCTCTATTTTCTTTCTTACATTATTACCAGGATTTTTTTTTTTTAACGTTAACTTGTTTTTCTTACTTTTATCTGAGGGTATAGTCATGAAGTCGTGTCTGACTCTTGTGACCCCATGGACTGTAGCCCACTAGGGTCCTCTGTCCATGGGATTTCCCAGGCAAGAATACTGGAGTGGGTTTTCATCTGCCAGTGAATAAGCTATGCATATATGATAAATGCTAAATTATTTGGAAGGGCATACCAAACTCTGTATGATCTATTTCTGACCTGATATGCAATAAATATGCACTTTCCTTCTTCTAATAGCCAAACCTGTCTTCCTGGCTACAACTGTGGATGTGTGACCCAAACAGAACCATCATAAAACTCATAGTAACCATTTATAGGGATTGGTAGAGAAATTGGTATATAACCCAAATTGGGTCTATTAATGTTATCACCTTAGAATTTTTAACCTCAGATGGGAAAACTACATTCTTTTCAAGTTTCATCATGTAGATAAAGAACACTGCATACAAGGCTGAGATCTATCTTCAGAGACCTTATTCTCCACATCACTCTTAAGTTGCAGTAGAGAAAAAACTGCAAAGAGAAAAGTAAGAATAAAACGTGGACACAGTAGTTTAAGTCTGGCTGCAGCTGGTCCTAACTTAGCTTCCATCTACTTCATTACACTCTGTTCTTCCATTATGTCACATGATTTAATGAATTTTTGCTGTATCTTAAACTGCTGTACTGGAGTATTTTCACATGTGCCTAAGGTTTTGCTGAAGTAGAGGTGGCACAGTGATAAAGAATCTTGATGCTAATGCAGGAGGCACAAGAGTCACAGGTTTGATCACTGGGTTGGGAGGATCCCCTGGAGTACTAAATGGTAACATATTACTCCAGTATTCTTTCCTGGAAAATTCCATGGACAGAGGAGCCTGGTGGGCTACAGTCCATGGGGTCTCAAAGAGTTGGACAGGACTGAGCACACACACAAAAATGTTAAACTAATGCAAACTGCCTGACATGTCTTTTTCTCCCTGGCTTTAGTCCTTTTCTCTATGGTTTTAGTCCTTTCTGTCTCAATTTTGAAGGCCTCCTTCATATCCATCGCTTGGACTTTATCCCAGGACTCTTTTTTGAAATGATCCTAATGTCAGCGTCAAAGACCCAGAATACTCTTTCCTTCTTTAATTTCATTCTTGTCTTACCTATACTTGACTTTTTCATTTTTCTTAATACCAACATGTAAACAGAAAAGAGCTTTAGAATTCAACAGTAAGAACTTCTAAGAGCCCTGAGAAGTTATGATGGCACCAGACAGAAATAAATTTTTGTGGATGAAGCCAGCTCCTGGTGGAATGGGAGCTTCTGAAATAAGATAAGCAACTTGCTGTCCAATGAAGAATTATAGGGAAATTTTTAGATAATAAAAATTGACTCATATAGCCCCAAACAATTATAGTAAATAATTATTATCATTTTGTAATACTCTTGAAATACTCTAATCAGAAACCCTGAATGATTGGTCTGAATATTTCGACAAATAATTTCATCTTATTAGTTTCAGTTTCCTTTCTTATTATTGGGCATTAATACCTTATGTGGCTATATCACAGTTATGGTGTGATGATGAAATAATGAATGAATGAATAAACTCTGAAAATTAGATAGATCTTTGCAAGTGAGAGAATCTTATAAACGTAATAGCCTAAGCCAAAAGAGTAGACCATCAGGTGCTGAGATGGATAGTGGGACAAGAGACTCTTTAACCCAGCACCCTCAGTCACGCTCAATGGGGGCCATATGTTGTGTCTACTTACCAATTAGCACAACCAAAAGTTAAAGTAGAATGGCTTTCCAAATAACTTTTTGAGGATATCAGAGAAAAATATTCCTGGTTGTCAAGGTCTAGATTCAATAAGTAATATAAATTTGCCACTTGTGCAAGACATGGCAATGTAGCTGATAACAACCTAGATGTCCATCAACAGATGAATGGATAAGCAAGCTGTGGCATATATACACAATGGAGTATTACTCTGCCATTAAAAAGAATAAATTTGAATCAGTTCTAATGAGATGGATGAAACTGGAGCCTATTATACAGAGTGAAGTAAGCCAGAAAGAAAAACACCAATACAGCATACTGACACATATATATGGAATTTAGAANGGTTCAAGAGGACTGAAGCGACCCGCTCCAGCCAGTCCGCCTGTCACAGATAGCCATCACGGGACTGGAGCCAAGGGTGCAACTGGATGTGGCAGGTAGGTCCAAGAATTTCTTGGTTGACACAGGGTCTACCTACTCTGTCTTGATCTCCTACTCTGGAGCCTTCTCCTCCAAAACCTGTACCATTTGGGGAGCTATAGGAAAAACAACTACTAAAAGATTCATCCAAGCACTTCTTTGTTGCTGGGATGGATGAATATTTTCCCACCAGTATCTGGTGGTCTCTGAGTGTCCTACACACTTATTGGGAAGAGATATACTCATTAAACTCAGGACCACCCTTGTGATGGGAAGCTTTTCAGCCCCTAGGGCCAGCTTCTGGTTACTACTGAAGAAACCATTACACCTTCTCCAATAGAGAAGGACCAAAGAGTATAGGAAGACAAAATTAACCCCCAGGTGTGGGACCAGGGGATTCCTGGATGAGCCCTCCAAGCTGAACTGGTCATCACTGTCCTCTGAGATCCCACTCAGTTTCCTAGCCGGAAACAATATCCCCTCAAAAGAGAGGTTCGGGAGGGACTACAGCCTTTAATAAATAAATTCCTTGCTTGTGGGCTATTGGTCTCCACCAATTCGCCATGTAATACCCCAATCCTCTCAGTAAAGAAAAAGGATGGAACCTGGTGAATGGTTCAAGATCTCCGGACCATAAATGAAGCTGTAGTCCCCCTCCATCCCACAGTACCCAATCCCTATGTAATCTTGGGAGAAATCCCACCCAGTGCCAAGTGGTTTACAGTCTTGGATCTCAAAGATGCCTTTTTTTTTTGCATACCATTGGCAAAATAATCCCAACATATTTTTGCCTTTGAGTGGGAAGCCCCAGGAGAAAAACACCAACAGATGACTTGGACAGTATTACCTCAGGGGTTCAGAGATAGCCCCCACCTGTTTGGACGGGCCTTAGCCGGGATCTCCTAGATCTGGACCTGGAACCTAATGGGAAGATATTACAATATGTAGATGACCTACTAGTCTGTTCTCCAGATGAGAAAAGTGCCCAACAATATGCAATTCAGGTTCTAAACTTTTTGGCAGAAAGGGGATATAAAGTCTCCCATGCTAAGGCACAGATGGTCGACACAAAGGTCACTTACCTGGGAGTTCAGATTACACACAGGTCCAGGAGGCTATTCTCTGATCTGGTACAAGGAACCCTCCAGTTGCCCACCCCCATGACTCAAAAACAATTGTGAGCTTTCCTGGGACTAACTGGGTATTGTAGAATCTGGATACCCAACTATGGTCTAATTGCCCAGCCCTTAGAAAAGGCTTAAAGGGACGGGATAATTCAATCCCACTGATGTGGGGAACTCCTCAAAAAAAGGCAGAGGCTACACTAGAACAGGTCTTAACTCAGGCACCTGCCTTGAAGTTGCCAGACCCTATAAAAGCATTCCAACTCTATGTCCATGAAAGAGAGGGAATAGCCTTGGGAGTGTTAACTCAGAGGTTGGGATCTGAGCCCCAGCCTGTAGCTTACTTATCCAAGAGGCTTGATACAACCGTCCGAGGCTGGCCCCCCTGCCTTTGAAATTTTGCAACTATTGCAATCATGATAGAAGATGCTTTAAAACTCTCCTTTGGGGACAAACTATTTTTACCAGCCACCAAGTAAAACAACTCCTAAATGGGAGAGGCCATTTATGGATGTCTGATCAAAGAATCCTCAAATATCAAGTAATGCTGATGGAAAATCCAGGCCTCACTATATCCTCTTGTGAGGGGATAATCAGCCACCCAGCCACCCTCCTGCCTACCTCCGAGGGCTCTCTCCCCTTTCACTCTTGTCTAGAAACTTTGGACCACTGGACAAAACCTTAAGAGGGATTGTTAGAAGATCCTCTGACCAATCCTGAGGAAATCTGGTACACTGATAGAAGCAGTTTTGTCTTGGATGAAAAAGGAGAGGAAGATATGCAGTAGTCTCCAATTTTGAGACCATAGAGGCTAAACATTTGCCACCAGCTACTTCAGCCCAATTATCTGAGCTCATAACCCTGACTCGAGTTTTAGAGCTGGGAAAAGGAAAAAGTAGCCATTCACACTGACTCCAAGTATGCCTTTCTGGTGCTACACACACATGCTGCTATTTGGAAAGAAAGAGGCCACTTGACCACCTGAGGGTCCCCAATCAAATCTTTAGATTCTTGGAGGCCCCCTGAGGTTTCAGTCTCCCACTGTAAAGGACACCATAAAGGGAGCGCGGAAGTGTCACGAGGGAACCAGGCAGTCGATCAGGCAGCTAAGAGAGCAGCATTACAGAACCATGACCCAACAGGGGTTGCCACCCTAGTTCCACAGACTAATTTGCCAGAAACTCCTTCATACACTGAAGGCGAGACTCTTAAAGCTAAGAGTGAGGGCTTTCAAGAAGATCGTATGGGGTGGTTCCAAAAGGAGAGACTCTTTTTTCTGCCTGGGAACCTCCAATGGAAGTTGGTTAACTCCTTACATGCCACCATTCATTTAGGGGAAAAGGCCCTCCAAAGATTGCTAGAAAGGTCCTTCAGAGGAACAAGCTTCCAAACAACTATGACAAGTGGTCTCCTCTTGTCCCACTTGCCAATTAAACAACCCCCAAGGAGCTCGAAGACCCCAGCTGGCCCAGCNGAAACGAATCACCAGTCTATGTTTGATACAGAATGCAGGACGCTTGGGGCTGGTGTACGGGGATGATCTAGAGAGACGTTGTGGGGTGGGAGGTGGGAGGGGGACTCGGGATTGGGAGCTTGTGTGCACCTGTGGTGGATTCGTGTCGATGTATGGCAAACCCAATAGAGTATTGTAAAGTTAAATTTAAAAATAAATAAATTAAAAAATAAAAAAATAAAAAAAATAAACAAGAAAAGATGCTATTTAGGATCTTTTTTAAGAGCTTTTATTTGCATGGCTGATACTTCAAGAATTCAAGATAATTAGATTCATGGAATAGCATAACAAAAGCACCCAATTTCAGCATTCTGATAGGCCCATTTATAAAACCTGCCCAGGCAGAAAGCAAAGTTGGTGAACATGACAGTTTAGCATTGTTGTTCTAAAGTAAAGGAAATATCCTCAGGAACTTGAATCCATCTATCCTCTTTTGAGCAGAGAGTGTATTAGTCTTTTTCTTTTATTAAAATGAGTACAAATTGAATAGTTATAAATTGATGTCTATTCAGCCTTGGTTTGAAACTTAACTTCTTACACATTTTAACAGGCATTTCTGAGTCTGAATCTCTTAGCAATGCCTTCTAAATTTATCTCTGACCTTTATTACATTAAAGAAAGTAGTTATAATCTGGTAAAAACTTCTTAAAGAAAATATAGCATCTGCTGATAAATATAAGAAAATAGAAATGACAACTACTTTTTAATGACTAAATTCTAAGATCTGTGGCTTTAACATAATAGTAACTCTTTGTTTTAAATAGAAAATCATATACATAGAGGCAACCTAAGTGTCCTTTAATAGATGAATGGATAAAGAAGCTGTGATACATAAATACAATGGAGTATTATTCAGTCATTAAAAAGAAAAGAATAATGTCATTTCCAGCAACATGAATGGACTTAAAGAATGGCATTGGAATAAGCCAGACAGAGAAGAAAAAACATCATATGACATCATTTATATGTAGAATCTACAAAAAAAATGATAGAATTGATCTTACAAAGCTGAAAGAGACTCACAGGTTTAAAAATGAACTAATGGCTGCCTAGGGGAATGAATAGGTAGGGAGTCTGAGATTGACATGTACACACTGCAATATTTAAAATAGGTAACCAACAAGGACCTACTGTACAGCACATGAAACTCTGTTTAAAGTTATGTAGCAGCCTGGATAGGAGAGGGGTTGAAGGGAGAATGGATACATGTATATATAGGGCTGAGTCCCTTTTCTGTCCACCTCAAATTATCACAACACTGTTTATCAGCTATACCCCAGTACAAAATAAAAACTTTAAAACACATTAAAATATATAAAGTCAAAGAATCAATTGTTCCATTTTTAAAAAAAATATTTCTATGTCTTCCTGTTTTCATGCAGAATTTATTGAGCCTACTGTATGAAAGGCAGTGGGCCAGGAATAGATATATAAATATACCATACACTAGCATCAAAAAACTTCATTTGACTTCTCTAAACTACAGAATATGGCAAGAATGAAGGAGTTTGACTTCTGAGTGTAGGTCATAAAAGACATCACTGGTATACAAGTAGAAGATATCAGAGTAGAAAGACTGTGATCATCTCTTACAAACACATCAAAATTACAATTATTTACAGATTAACTATTGATGAAAAAGACTAAAAGCTGCCAGAAAAGATCTTCTATAATTAAAATTATAAAGAAGGAACTACAACAAGATGGGTAGGAAGAGTGGATTCAAAGTATAGTCATGAGTCATACCCCTAGGTGGGTGAAGAGAATAACTAGAATTGCAGAGGTTCTTCACAGGGAGGAAGGATTCTGAGGCCCATACTGGTTCTCCAGCCTGGGTGTCCTGTATTGAGATTGTTTGTGTTTGTCAGTTAGTGGTATTTACTTGTAGGTGTCCCAGAGTGTTACAGAAAATAGAAACCCCACTTTAAAACAATGCACATGAAATCTCACATGCTCTGTGATCCAGAGAAGAAACAGTCATTTGAAAGTAATCTGGGTCAGGCATACCTATTGATCTTGGAGAGCCTTCTAGAGAAGTAGACAGTAACTGGAGCTCACCCCAGGGATATAGACATTGTAGCAGCTGTTTTGGGTAGCTCATTCTACCATGTGGTCATTAGTGCTGAAAAGCATCATTTTGGAATCCTCCTTCTGGCTTATGAGCCTCAGGACCCCACCTGGAACCTGCCCACAAGCTTGTACACACCAGTATTGGGCAGCCTCAGGACAAGCAACTAACTGAGCAGGGATACAGCCCTGTCTATCAGCAGATAGGTTGCTTCCTGAGTCCACAGGCACCCCTGGACACAGCTATACTTGTTAGAGGACCCAGGAGCTGCCCTCATACATGAATTAACAGACACTAGACATGGAACACCAGGGTCTTGCAAGTAGACATCTTGGGCTCCAGCTGTATTTACCAGTAGGCAGGTGCCAGCCCAAGAGTGCCCTGGTCTGCAGCCACACCCACAAGTGAGTCTGCTCTAGGCTTGGGAAAAGCCTCACCCACCAGTGAACAGACCTAGCCCCAAGACAACTGTAGTCCTTCAACCTGTTGTGACAGGACCCAACTTGCTACTAGCAGACTATTACCAGCCCTAGGACCTGATCTCTTGGACCTTGACTCCACCCACCAATTAGCCAGCACTGTCTATACTCAGGACCTCTCAGAGTTCCATAGCCAGCCATATGATGAGCTGGTCCTACCAACCAGTGGCTGGCAGCATCCACACAAGGCAGGGCTGGGCAGCCAAATTGGACTAGGGGCCAGGCATGTCTAGCAAACCATCCACAGTAGACCTTCAACCTTCCACAACAGAAGGACCATGCAGCCCACATAGGAGGCATATCTAGAGCATATACCTCTAGTGACCCAAGCAGGAGACCACTTCTCCAGGTCAACAAAAGTAACCAGTCTATGAGACACACATAAATAAAAAATTGGAAGTTAGGAAAAATGGGAAAACAAAGGAATACATTACAAATGAAAAGACATATTAAAACTCCCCCCAAAATAAATAAACTGGAGAGAAGCAACCTACCCAAGAAAGAGTTCAAGGTAATGATCCTTAAAATGGCAAAAGAAGCAGGGAGAAGAATGAATGAACAAAGGAAGTAAAAGTTTGTAAAAGGATGAGAAACTGCAAAGAACAACCAAACAGAAATGAAGAATACAGTGCTACAATGAAAAATCCATTAAACAGAATCAAGAAAAAATCAAATGATACCGAGAAACTGATGAGTGAGCTGAAAGATAGAGGAGTGGAAAATCACTGTAGCTGAATGGAAAAGAAGGGAAAGAAAAGCAATGAGATTAAGAGCCCCCTGAAATAACTTCAACTATTATAGGGGTCCCAGAATGGGAAGAAAGGGGCAGAGAACATATCTGAAGATATAATAGCTGAAAACATCCTTAATCTGGGAAAGGAAACAAGCATCCAAGTCTAGGAAACCCACCAAAAGATGACGACACAAGAAATCCACCAAAAGATGACGACATAAGACATATTGTAAATAAAATGACCAAAACTAAATACAGAGAAGAGTAAAGGTAGCACTTTTAAAGCAGTAAGTTACATAAAAGAGAACGCTAATAAGGATATCAACTAGCTTTTCAGGAGAAGCGTTGCAAATTAGAAGGGAGTGGCATTATATATTTAGAATGATGAAAGGTAAAAGCCTACATCCAACAGCATTGGTGTGGCAAGACTTTCATTCAGAGATGATGGAGAGATCAAAAGATTTACAGACAACTGAAAGCTAAAAGAGATCAAAACTTTCAAATCAAAATTACCAAGTCGACTGTACAAAAAATGCTAAAGGGACTTATTTAAGCAAGATATAAGAGGCTGCAATGAGAAACATGAAAACTATGAAATAAAAAACTCATTAGTAAAGGCTAACATATAGTAAAGGTACTAAATCAACCATTTACAAAGCTACTAGGAAGGTTAAAACAAAAACTAATAAAATCACCTCTATCCAGAACTGGCAGTGAATGGATGAAATAAACAAATAGATGAAAAATACATAAATATCATTTTAAAATAGTCATAAATAGAAGAGAGAGAAAAAGGTGGGATTATTAAAATGCATTCAAAATTAAGAGATCAACAAGTTAAAACAGTTCAGCTCAGTTACTCAGTCATGTCTGACTCTTTGTGACCCCATGGAATGCGAAAAAAAAAAAAGACCAAGTCGATAAAATTCTTAAAAAGACAAATTACAGCAAACATCATAGAAATACAGAGGATCATAATAAATTGCTAACAAGATGATAACAAAAAAGATGACCTGGAAGAAGTGAATGAATTCCTAGAAATATACAATCCCCCATGACTGAAAGAGGAATAATTTGAAAATATGAACAGATTTATTTACAGTAATAAATTAAAACTGACAGTGATAAAACACACCCAACAAACAAAAGTCTACAACCAGAAGAATTTAATCAAACATTTAGAGAAGGGGTATTACCTATCCTTCTCAAACTGTTCCAAAATTACCAGAAGGAACACTTTTGAACTCATTCTACAAGGCCAGCATCACCATGATATCAAACTCAAACATCTCTCACACACACACACACACACACACACACACACACACAAAACCTGACAGACTATATACCAAATGAACATAGATGCAAAAATTCACAACAAAATACTAACAAACCAAATCAAACAATTTATTGAAAAGATGGTGGTATCCCACCATAGTAAAGTGGAATTTTTCCCAGGGATACAAGTTTTTTTCTACTAATATCTACAAATTTAATCAATGTGATATACCATGTTAACACACTGAAAAGCCATACAATAATCTCAATAGATATAGAAAAAATTATTGACAAAATTCAACATTCATTTTTAATAAAAAGTCTCCAGAGAGTGAGCATAGGAGGGAATATACTTCAACCTAATGAAAGCCATATACTGGTTGTCAAAAAGCTAAACACATTTCTGCCAAGATCAAAAACATGACAATAATACCCACTCTTGTCACTGGTATTTAACATAACATTCAAATTTCTACCACAAAAATCAGACAAGAAGAAGAAATGAAAGGAATCCAAATTGGAAGGAGAGAGGTTAAACTGTCACTGTTTGCACATGGTACGCTACTACATATAGAAAATCCTAAAGATGACACTAGGGAACTACTAGAACTCAGCAGTGAATATGGCAAAGTTGCAGGATGTAATATTAATATACAGAAATCTTTTACATTTCTATACATTACCAATGAACTTTTTGAAAAAAAAATCAGGAAAAAATCCCTTTGATAATGACATCAAAAACAATACAATACTTATGAATAAACCTTCCTAGGGAGAAAAAATCTGGACTCAGAAAACTATAACACATTGATGAAACAAACTGAAGATATAACAAACAAATGGAAAAGTACATCATGTTTTTGCATTGAAAGAATTAATATTTTTAAAGTAAATATACTACCCAGAACAATCTAAAGATTCAATGAAGACCTAATGAAAATATTCATGGAATTTTTCACAGCACAAAATATATAACACTAAATTTTGTATGCAGCAGGAAATATCCCAAATATCTATAGCAATCTTGAAAAAATGAGGATAGCCGGAGGTATCACACTCCCTGACTTAGAGTATAATACAAAGCTCCAGTAATTAAAACATTATGATACTGGTACAAAAACAAACACATAGATCAATGGAACAGAATTGAAAACCCAGAAATAAAAACACAAATTCATTGTCAGTTAATCACCAAAGGAGATAAGATTATACAATTGGTAAAACACAATCTCTTCAATAAATCGTGCTGGAAAAACTGAATAGCTCAGCTCAGTTCAGTCGCTCAGTTGTGTCCGATTCTTTGCAACCCCATGAATCGCAGCATGCCAGGCCTCCCTGTCCATCACCAACTCCCGGAGTTCACTCAGATTCATGTCCATCAAGTCAGTGATGCCATCCAGCCATCTCATCCTCGGTCGTCCCCTTCTCCTCCTGCCCCCAATTCCTCCCAGCATCAGAGTCTTTTCCAATGAGTCAACTCTTCGCATGAAGTGGCCAAAGTACTGGAGTTGCAGCTTTAGCATCATTCCTTCCAAAGAAATCCCAGGGCTAATCTCCTTCAGAATGGACTGGTTGTATCTCCTTGCAGTCCAAGGGACTCTCAAGAGTCTTCTCCAACACCACAGTTCAAAAG
>SJYV01031618.1:0-17356 GCA_006410875.1 Neotragus pygmaeus
AGATGGTGATTGCAGCCATGAAATTAAAAGATACTTACTCCTTGGAAGGAAAGTTATGACCAACCTAGAAAGCATATTAAAAAGTGGAGACATTACTTTGTCAGCAAAGGTCCATCTAGTCAAGGCTATCGTTTTTCCAGTAGTCATGTAGGTATGTGAGAGTTGGACTATAAGGAAAGCTGAGCGCCAAAGAATTGATGCTTTTGAACTGTGGTATTGGAAAAAACTCTTGGACTGAAAGGAGATCCAACCATTCCATCCTAAAGGAGATGAGTCTTGGGTGTTCACTAGAAGGACTGACGTTGAAACTGAAACTCCAATTCTTTGACCACCTAATGCGAAGTGCTGATTCACTGGAAAAGAACCTTGATGCTGGGAACGACTGAGGGCAGGAGGAGAAGGGGATGACAGAGTATGAGATGGTTGGATCGACATGAGTTTGAGTAAACTCTGGGAGTTTGTGATGGACAGGGAGGCCTGGCTTGCTGCAGTTCATGGGGTCACAATGAGTTGGACATGACTGAGTGACTGAACTGAACTGATCATGTTATATAATTATCATTTCTTTTTAAAGGTTGGAATAATTAAGTTCTATTGTCTAAGAAAGTTTGATGATTATAACAGTTCATAGTTTGTTGGATTCCTCAGATTTATTTACTACTGGTTGCAAGTTTATGCCTTCAAATGACAGCTGTTATAGCAGGTTTCAGCAACATATTATAGTGACATAGACCTACCTCAAGAAAGAATACAAATATCAGATAAACAACCTAATTTCCATCTAAAGGAATTAGAAAAAAAAAAAAGAACAAATTCCAAATTTGTCAGAAGGAAGAAGATAATAAACATCCAAATTTAAATAAATAAAATAAAGCTTAAAAAATAGAAAGATCAATGAAATCAAGAACTTAAAAAAAATCCTAGAAATAAGCACATATTAATTACACTATGACAAAGAAGGCAAAAATGTACAATGGAAAAAGACAATTTCTTCAGTAAGTGATGTTGGGGAATCTGAACAGTTACATGTAAAGGAATGAAATCAGAACATTTTTCTCACACTATATACAGGCTCTTCTCCAAGAAGACGTATGAATGACAACAGGCACATGAAAAGATGTTCAATATTGGTAATCATCAAGGAAACGAAAATCAAAACCACAGTTAAACAGCTCCTTATTTTGTCAGAATTGTTAGCACTATTAAGAAAACAAGAATTGTTGATGAGCATATGGAGAAAAGGGAACCCTCATACACTTTTGGTGGGAATTTTAATTGCAATAGCAACTATGGAAAACAGAATGGAGTTTCCTCAAAAGATCAAAAGTAGAAGTAATATATAATATACCAATTTCACTCCTGGGTATTTATCTGAAGAAGAAAATGAAATCGCTAACTTAAAAAGATATATACATCCCAGCAGCATTATTTTTAGTGGCTTAGATATGGCAGTAACCTAGGTGTCCATCAACAGATGAATGATTAAAGATGATGTGGAATATATCTACAATGGAATACTATTCAGTCTTAAAAATAGTAAAGTTTTGTCATTTATGACAGCATAAATCGACCTGGAGGATATTACACTTAGTGGAATAAGTCAAGAAAGACAAATACCAAGTTTTCAGTTATATGTGGGATCTAAGAAATAAATAAGACAAACAGAAGTAATAAGAATAATAATAACAGACTCAGAGAAACAGGGAACAAGTTAGTGGTTACCAGAGATGTGTGGTAAGAGGAACAAGATAAGGGAAGGGTCTTAAGAGGTATATGCATACATGTGTCCTAAGTTGCTTTAGTTGTGTCCAGCTCTTTGTGAACTCATGGAGTATTGCCTGCTAGACTCCTCTGTCTATGGAATATTCTAGGCAAGAATACTGGAGTGGGTTGTCATGCTCTCCTCCAGGGGATCTTTCCAACCCAGGAATTGAACCTGCATCTCTTACATTGGCAGGCAGTTTCTTTACCACTGAGCTGATTACAAAGTATATACTACTAAATATAAAATAAATAATTTATATGAATGTAATGAATAGCACAGGGAGTGTAGCCATAATTTTATAATAACTTCATATAGAAAATAGTCTATTAAAATATCAAATCACTATGCTGTACTCCTTAAACTAATATAATACTGAAAGTCAATTCTAATAAAAACTAAAAAAAAAATAAAATAAAGGAATAATTTAAAAATATAGAATAAATGAGATAAGTAATAAGATGAAAGTTTATATATGCATATTAAATTTTAATGAATAATTGGTTCAGAATTGGAAATGGAGTATATTAAGGCTGTATATTGTCACCCTGCTTATTGAAATTCTATGCAGAGTATATCATGTGAAATGTTGGGCTAGATGAAGCACAAGTTGGAATAAAGACTGCTAGAAGAAATACCAACAATATCAGATATGCAGATGATACCACTCTAATGGCAGAAAGTAAAGAACTAAAGAGCCTCTTGATGAAGGTGAAAGAGGAGAGTGTAAAAGCTGACTTAAAACTCAACATTCAAAAAGACGAAGATCATGGTATCTGATCCCATCACTTCATGGCAAATAGATAGGGAAAAAAATGTAACAGTAACAGATTTTATTTTCTTGGGCTCCAAAATCACTGTGGATGGTGACTGTAGCCATGAAATTAAAGGATGTTTTCTTCTTATAAGAAAAGCTATGACAAACCTAGATGATGTATTAAAAAGCAGAGACATCACTTTGCCAACAAAGGTCCATATAGTCAAACTATGGTTTCTCTAGTAGCCATGTGTGGATGTGAGAGTTGGACCATAGAGAAGGCCAAGCAGTGAAGAATTGATGCTTTTGAGTTGTGGTGCTAGAGAAGACTCTTGAGAGTCCCTTGGACAGCAAGGAGAGCAAACCAGTCAAACCTAAAGGAAATCAATCCTGAATATTCACTGGAGGAACTGATGCTGAAGCTCCCATACTTTAGCCACCTGATATGAAGAGCTGACTCCTTGGAAAAGATGCTTATGCTGGGAAAGATTGAGAGCAGCAGGAGAAGGGGGTGACAGAAGATGAGATGGTTGGACAGCGTCATCAACTCAAAGACATGAGTTTGAGCAAACTCCCGGAGGTAGTGCAGGACAGGGAATCCTGGTGTGCTGTAGTCCATGGAGTCATAAGAGTTGAATACAACTTAAGGACTGAACAACAGCAATACACTTGACCTAACTGATATATGTGGAGTGCAACACATTGTAGTTGCAGAAGACACATTCATTTTGAATGATTAATTTACAGAACTAACCATGTGTTATTGTGTAAAGGAGGTTTCAACAAATTTCAGAGGCTTGAAATCATACAAAACATATTTCCTCTCCATACAGCAATTAAACTTATTATAAGGCATAACTGCAAAGTCACTAGAGGTTCACAAGTTAAGGCATACACTTTATATGTTTTAAAACTAAAAGCATAAAGTTAAGTGGTATTTTAATGTACATTAAAATATATAAATTAAATTGACTACAACAAAAATGTTAGACACTGAAAAGGAAGGGATACATCTAAATTTATGAATTTGGAAGAGTTGATAAATTTAAATGCATACATTGGGAAAGAATGCAAGCTGAAAACTGTTTTATACTTACTTCTTAAGAATTCAGTAAAAAAGCATAAACCAGGTTGAAAGAAAAGACTGATGGAAGGGATTTCTGTGTGTTGATTTTATATCCTGTAACTTTACTATATTCATTGATTAGCTCTAGTAATTTTCTGGTGGAGTCTTTAGAGTTTTCTATGTAGAAGATCATGTCATCTGCAAACAGTGAGAGTTTTACTTCTTCTTTTCCAATTTGGATTCCCTTTATTTCTTTTTCTGCTCTGATTGCTGTGGCCAAAACTTCCAAAACTATGTTGAATAGTAGTGGTGAAAATGGGCCCCCTTGTCTTGTTCCTGACTTTAGGGGAAATGCTTTCAATTTTTCACCATTGAGGATGTTTGCTGCGGGTTTGTCATATACAGCTTTTATTGTATTGAGGTATGTTCCTTCTATTCCTGCTTTCTGGAGAGTTTTCATCATAAATGGATGTTGAAAAGATAAAAATAAACTTTTCATAGAAAACGAATAAACCATAGAAAAATATCAGCAAAGCTAATAGTTGTTTCTTTGAATACACTCTGGAAAGTGAATGGAAAGGTAAAACAACAGTCTGGAGGAAACAGCCAAATAAAGTGGTAGTATAAACAAATTTAATCCAATAAATTTGCAANCTTTTCATAGAAAACGAATAAACCATAGAAAAATATCAGCAAAGCTAATAGTTGTTTCTTTGAATACACTCTGGAAAGTGAATGGAAAGGTAAAACAACAGTCTGGAGGAAACAGCCAAATAAAGTGGTAGTATAAACAAATTTAATCCAATAAATTTGCAAATTTAGCTGATATAGATTTCGGGGAGAAGAAATTCAATCTTTGTAAAATCTTTCAGAGAATCGTAAGAAAAAAAAAAAACTTATCAGTGTGTGTGTGTGTTTCAATAAAACAGGCAAGTATAACCTGAACAAGGTCATTATGTGAAAGAAAAAATAGATATTAATCTCATTCATGTTTCATTTTACCGAAAGACATTTTAAAAGATTAAAAAGTATTTTGTTAATCAGTGAGAAAACTAAGTATTGTAAAAATGTCCACTCATCCCAAATTGCCCTATAGGTTCAATGAAATTTTTTATTTCAATTGCTAATGCAATTTGTCAAAAATTTACAGGCTAAATCTAAAATTTATATTAGGATACATTAGATTACACAGGACCAAAAGTAGCCAGCATAATCTTTTTTTAAAGATTATGCATTTTTGCTGTGCTGGGTCTTCATTACTGAGTGATCTTTTCTCTAGGTGTACCCACAAGTGCTTTTCTCTAGTTGCGGTACACTGGCTTCTTTTTGTGGTGGCTTCTATTGTTGCAGAGCATACTCGTCAAGCTCACTGGCTTCAGCAGTTGCAGCACTCAGGTTCAGTAGTTGCAGGCTAGATCCCCAGGCTTTAGAGCACAAGCTCAGTGGCTATGGCTCATTGGCTTGGTTGCTCCACAGCATGTGGGATCTTCCCAGACCAGGCATCGAACCAGGTCTCCTGCATTAGCAGGTGGATTCCCTACCACTGAGCCACCAGGGAAGCCCCTAAGTATAATCTTAAGCATCTGAGAGGACATGCTCCACTGTATAGCAAAATTTACTATAAAATTACAATAGAAACAGCACTGTATTCCTGTAAGGGTAGTCAAATAGACCAGTGGAGGTGAGCTCTATGATTTGTCTAAGTCAGCTTTGACAATTCTGCCTTGCCTTTCATTCCCATAAATCTTTAAGGCTGTGGCATATTTTTTAAGAATTAAAAGAGAGGGAAAGTGACAGGATTATTTGANGCCTGGCGTGCTGTGATTCATGGGGTCGCAAAGAGTCAGACACAACTGAGCGACTGAACTGAACTGAACCTTAATTCCAGGTTGTGATTCATCTAGCCCAACATTTCACAGAGGTACTCTGCATAGAAGTTACATAAACATGGTGACAATATACAGCCTGTCTTACTCCTTTCCCAATTTTGTACCAGTCAGTTGTTCTATGTAAGGTTCTATTGCTTCTTGACCCACACACAGGTTTCTCAGGAGACAGATCAGGTGGTCCTAAATTACTGTGCAGTAACTGGCTCAGTGGTAGAGAATCTACCTGCCAATGTAGGAGACATGGGTCAAGAAGATCCTCTGGAGAAGGAGATGGCAACCCACTCCAGTATCTTGCCTGGGAAATCCCATGGACAGAGGAGCCTGACAGGCTACAGTCCATGGGGTCACAAAGAGTCAAACATGTATACAGCATGTAAACAACAATGAGCATTCATATATAGACACAGGCTAGATGGGAGGCCTGGCATGCTGCAATTCATAGGGTCACAAAGAGTCGGACATGACTGAGTGACTGAACTGAACTGATGCTGGTACAAAGCGTTTCCCTGGTGGCTCAGTGGTAAAGAATCCACCTGCCGGTGCCAGAGACATGGGTTTGATTCCCAGGTCAGGAAGATTACCCTGGAGAAGGATATGACAACCCATTCCAGTACTCTTGCCTGGGAAATCCTGTGGCTAGAGAAGCCTGGCAGGTTACAGTCCATGGAGCTGCAGAGTTGGACATGACTTTGTGACTAAACAACAACAACAACAGACAGCACAGTCACTCATGTAGAAAGTGTCACGGCATTACTACCTACTTTAAGAATGACAAAGAAACCATATGACTCAGCTATTTCACTTCTATTTGGAAAATGAATCTGAAAAATAACAAAACACTAATTTGTAAAGATATATGCATCCTTATGTTCATTTCAGTTTCATTGACAACAGCCAAGAAGGAAGATATGGTGCACACGCACACAAACACACACACACACACACACACACACAGACCCTGTGAAATACTACTTGGCTATCAAAAAGAATAAAATTCTGCCATTTGTGAATACATGGATGGACCTGAAACATAGTATGCTAAGTGAAATGTCAAATGGAAAAAGACAAATATTGTATTATTTCGCTCATAGGTGGAATATAAAAACAAATGAAACAATGGAACAAACAAAATGAAACAATAACAAACTCATAGATACAGGGAACAGATTCGTGGTTACCAGAGGAGATGAAGGTTGGGGGTAGGCGAAATGGGTAAAGAAGTCAACTGTATAGTGATGGGTGGAAATCACATTTGTGATGGTGATCATTGCATAGTATATACAGATTATAATGCTGTACACCTGAAAATTATATAATAAAAAAATAAGAAATAAAGTAAGTATATAACAAGTTACCTGAGTGGGGGGAGAAAAAGAATGACAGGTGAGACCTCTGACTTCTAGGAAGAAAACCAGACTGAGTGGCATTCAAGTAGTAATTTAAAATAAGTATATGGAAATGAGAGTGTTTATCTGGGCCAAGCTGTAATACCCACTGAAAAATTTCTTTCTAAACATGTGAATGTAGGTAATTAGTGGTCAATATGTCTTTAGTTTGTTAATAGTTATAATTATATGACTTTAATAAAAAATGCTGTAATTTGTGTTCTTATGAACGTTGAAAGCTTAACTCTCTGTTTATCTCTTGGACTTCTGCTAACCCAACAAGGGTCATTCAGAAGAATCTTACCAAAATTGCAGGCAGGCATTTTGTTTAAGATGCTGTAACTAATTTCTTGGCGCTAGCTCTAGCACATTTAAGTGTTCTTTATTCTATCATTTATTCAACAAAGAAGCACTGAGCACCCAGTTTTCCAAGTTCTGTGACTTACAAGCTAATCTGCCTGTTCTGCTAGCAGTTGACTCACTCTATCTTGCCATCAAATGATAGCTTAATTATATATATATACATATATATATATATATATATATATATATATATATGTATGTATATAATGAGATTGGGGGTGGCTATCTGCAAGAAGATTTAACCAGCTGTCTGATCTTGAATCAATGTCCTGCCTCACATGAAGAATTAGATAATGCTCTGCTTCTGGCAATATGAGTGAAGTGAAAGTTGCTCAGTCATGTCTGACTCTTTGCGACTCCATGGACTATAGAGTCCACAGAATTTTCCAGGCCAGAATATTGGAGTGGGTAGCCATTCCCTTCTTCAAGGGATCTTCCCAACCCAGGGATTGAACCCAGGTCTCCTGCATGGCAGGTGGATTTACCAGCTGAGCCACAGGGGAATGCCCGGCAGTATGAGAGGCTCAGTTAGATCTATTCACAAGGTATATGTGTTAGTGTTTGTGTATGTGTACACATGAATTTTTATATATTTTCTACAATGTGCAGAGGCATAGGCTAGTCCCCAGTGATCAGCATCACAAGCCTGAGAAGATGAAAGAGACCAGCCTCATCCTGGTAGGATAAGTTTAGATGGTGAAAGCTTCAGAGTCAATCAGGAGCTCTGAGCCCAAAGGCCTGGCTTGGATCACTAATGGGATAGCAGTGCTTTGGAGAAGATGGAGGATTGAGTGGGAAGACAAGAGACTGTGGAAACGTAGTGTATGTTGGGAAGAAAATTAAGAAGACACCACAGCATCAGGTTTCATCCAAATTCCATGAGATCACACAGCCCAGTGAAATCTCTCAAAGTCATCCACAGGAAGCAACAAAAGACAAGGACCAACAATGGCAGTAAGATGTAATAGCTTCAAGGGCTGATACCACTGGGGAACCAGACAAAACTAGAAAAGAATAATGGCAGAATCCTCACATAAGGCTGACGTGTTTGCTGGGAAGTACTTGCAGGACCATGCACAGGGGAGGTCAGAAATTGGTGGAAAGTCTTTAAGGAAACTGGAGGTCTTGGTCTGCTATTTAACATTAGCTGTAACTTAGAAGAGATGCTAGGAAAGCATCTCTGAAAGCAAGTGTGGAGAGACTTACTTTCAGGGTCAAAGTTTATGTTTACACATGAGAACAAGCAATTCAAATATAGGAAAGGCTATCGATGTCTCAATAAGCAGTACTTCTTGCTTTCTGTATCTGTTTGTCTAAAGTCTGGAAGAGTCAGAATGAAAAAGCTAACGATAAAAAGACAGTAGCTGAACAACTACCAAATTTTGAATAAGATTCATAGAGTAGATAACAACATTGTATCGGAAAATCCCATGGATGGAGGAGCCTGGAAGGCTGCAGTCCATGTGGTCACTGAGGGTCAGACACGACTGAGCGACTTCACNGCCTGGCGTGCTGCGATTCATGGGGTTGCAGAGTCGGACACAACTGAGCGACTGAACTGAACTGAACTGAAGGCCCAGGGACTCAGTGACTCGCCCGAGTATACAGCGGCTGGCTGGGGAGGAGGCTGATGGGTTATCCCCAACCTGAGCTAACTGTGGGAATGCCGACACATAACACGTCTTTGAGTGGACAGAGGGTGTTCACTTTGTCCCCCTTGACCTCGAGCAGAGTGAGTGCCGGGGTCAAGCGCCCGCGGCCCCGTCCAGCCTGCCCCCGGGCCCCCTGCCCTGCCAAAGGCCTGGGGGAGGCGGGGTGTCCCTCTGTCTGCTGCCGGGCTGCACGCACCGAGGGCCTCTGTGAAACTTCAGGGGCCGGAAAGACAGACAGACAGAGGGAGAGAAACGAATTCACGGAAAACCAAGCAGGCCGCTGAGCCGACCCCGCGAGGCAGTGTTTCTGCCGGGTGCTGACCTCACCGAGGCCTCGCTCGCCCTGAAGGTGAGTCAGAGCTAGCCCGGACCGTGGGGATCAGGGCTGCGTGTCAGAGGGAGCCCCCGAGGGCTGGGTGGAGCTGCAGGGGCTCCTGGGCACTGCTGAGGTGCCGCGGCTCCAGAGCGCGCCTCCGGCTGCAGAGGCAGCGGCCAAGCGTTTGTCCGGATGACTCTGAGCAGCAGTGGTGGGTGGGCGGCCAGGCACTGCTTGGCCATTGAGTACGTTTTTATTGAGCATCTACTATGCCGGGCACTGTTCTAAGAGCCAGAATACAGTCGGGGCCAATCCTTACTCTCCTGGAATTCATATGTAAGGCCTCAGTTCAGTTCAGTTGCTGAGTCATATCCAACTCTTTGCCACTCCATGAACCGCAGCACGCCAGGCCTCCCTGTCCATCACCAACTCCTGCCGTCCACCCAAACCCATGTCCATTGAGTTGGTGATGCCACCCAACCATCTCATCCTCTGTTGTCCCCTTCTCCTCCTACCTTCAATCTTTTCCAGCATCAGAGTCTTTTCAAATGAGTCAGCTTTTTCCATGAGGTGGCCAAAGTACTGGAGTTTCAGCTTTAGCATCAGTCCTTCCAATGAACACCCAGGAGTGATCTTCTTTAGGATGGACTGGTTGGATCTCCTTACAGTCCAAGGGACTCTCAAGAGTCTTCTCCAACACCACAGTTCAAAAGCATCAATTCTTCAGTGCTCAGCTTTCTTTATAGTCCTCCTCTCACATCCATACATGACCACTGGAAAAACCATAGCCTTGACTAGACGGACCTTTGTTGTTAAAGTCATATCTCTACTTTTGAATATGCTGTCTAGGTTGGTCATGACTTTCCTTCCAAGGAGTCAGCGTCTTTTACTGTAAGGCCTGGAGACAGACGATGAAGAGATCGGTTCCTAAGGCATAAGGTGAGTGATGCTTCATGAGATCAGTGCAGCTGAGTGGATGGCTGGCGAGTCACAGCCAGGGATGCCTTAGACAGAGGAGCTGGGGAAACCTACAGCAGGAAGGAGGTTTGAAGTTGTTCAAACAATGTTCTGGGTGAAACTGTGAAACACACTTTTGAAGGGTGGGGGAGGGCTGAAACAGATTCTTGGACAGCAGTGTTCATCGCAGCACGATTCACAGTACCCAAAAGGTGGAAACAACTCAGTGCTGAATGGATGAACATAATATGGTGTATAGTTCAATGGAATATTATTCAGCCTTAAAAACGGAATTCATGGGAGTTCCCTGGTGGTCCAGTGGTTAGGACACGGCGCTTTCACTGCTGGGGCTTGGGTTCAGTCCTTGTTCAGGGAACTGAGATCCTGCAAGCCACACAGCAAACCGCACCCCCCCCCGCCCCCCACAAAAAGAAGAATTTAATTCAGACATACAATACAAATGCATTAACCCTGAAGACTGTGTGTTAAGGGAAATAAGCCAGACACAAAAGGAGGAATGATGCATGATTCCACTTATGTGAGGGACCTAGAGTAGTTAAAGTCACAGAGGCAGAAAGTTGAACGGTGATCGTCCGGGCCCAGGGTGTCACGAAGGGCTGGGTGGAGGATGGGGGTTACTGTCGAATGGGATCGGAGTTTCAGTCTGGGCTGGTGAAGGGTTTGGCAGACGGGTGATGACTGTGGTGGCCCGAAAGTGTGAATGTACTTAGTGCCACCAAACTAAACACTCAAAATGGCTAAAATGGTAAGTTTTATGTTACATATATTTTACCGCAATTTTTTTTTAATAGCTGGGAGAAGAAAAGGGTAGGTGTCAGGAGGTAGGTGTCAGGAGGAGGGAGGGGGCAGGAACATTTACTGAATGAGGCATACTCTGGACCAGTCAGCCTGCTAGATCTAACTCGTTATCTCATTGAAGCTTTACAGTACATGGAAGCGTTAGATATGAGCCCAGCTTACAGATGAACAAGACAGTGTTCAGAAGCATGCAGGGCCTTTCTCAGGGGGGAGTGACAGGCTGTGATTCAGCCCCATGCTCCTGGCTCCCTGCCCACACTGTTAACCTCCTACCTTCACCCACACGGAGCACCTCATTATTTGCTTAAGCCATTTGTGGAAACCACCACCTCTTATGCAACTTTCAAAAGAGGTGGTTGCTAAATAAATCCAAAATAGGAGGGGGCTTAAAGGGGGCTCAATTGTGGGGGATGAATTCATGAAAAAGACGAGTCCCCTAGGATCTTGATAGTATCTTTTCATTTTGAAAATAGTTCACAGCACTCATTCCACAAACAAATCTAGTGTTTCCTGGGCACAGGAGAGAGTCAAAGAGATTAAAACAACAACAACAACAAATGGCTATTTGATGAAGAGCCTGGCCTAACTGAATAAGAAGAGAAAATCAATAACACCAATTCTGCGTGGAAAATGCTACATAAATGTTACCCAGAGACTTGCCTAGGATGCTAAAGAAGGTTAAAGGATCCCAAAGAAGGATTTTTTTTTTTTTGGTCAAGGCAAGGAAACCTGAAATCCCTTATTTCCTAGAAAATTTTAGTTACCCTAAGACTTCAACCAGAAGAGCTGTGCAAAAATGTTACCTTGCAATTTCTGACACACTCTCACTTCCCCACCCCGCTTCCTTCCCACTGGTCAGTTTCCTGGGAAACATTCACATTTTGAGAACAAAAATACCAAAAACATGTCATTAGAATGACATCAACATGACAAGAACATTTTGTTAAAATAACTCCAAGTCCTAAAGTACACATGACAATTATTTTTAAATGGGATTAATTCTACAGCAGGGAGGCACTAACGAGATGCTTTTTTTTTTAATACAAAAAAAATTGATTTCTCAGGATTCATATACTTTGGATCAGAATGGAGGCTGAGGTTTAATATTAACTTTGGAATAATTTAAGTGAATTCTGTTCCTCAGAAAGAATTATCAGAGCCCGTGGGATTTGGTGACGGAGATAGTAGTTTTGTAGCAAAACCTCATTGTTAACTTTCTCCTGGGAAGAGTGGGATGGTGTTGTTTCAAGAGATGTGGGTTCTTAGGTCTTGAGTCGAAGGCGACTTTGAGAGTGTGTTCTCCTGGGGACCCGTGGGCTGGCTCTGGGGAGCTGATCTGTAAGGATCTTCTCAACTCTGCCTCTGATGATATCACCACGGTGGGAGTATTTATGCCACTGAAACTGGCAAACACCACTGAGGCTCGCCGAGAGCCAGTCTGTCTGCATGCCACTGAGCTGACAGCTATCCACTGCTGCACTGGAAAGCCTCTGCTATATCCCTGAGATCCAAGACAGGCCATATCTGCTCCTGTGAACGGCACCCCTGTGGTCAGAGATGATGTTGCTGAAATGTACGATACAAGGTGGAGCCTTTTTCTTTTGTTTGAAGATACACTGATAGGGTGTTACTGGCCCCAAATGTGGGTTATCATGGCTTGCTTAGGAAGGGGGATTTGTAAAAGAGGCCATTTCTAGTTCTGGCAAGAAACCCTATCTGGGCTCCCAGTAAGGGATTAACTATCACGCAAACACATTCTTGAAGCAGATTGATTCAACTGGGAAGACAATCTTGCCACAACTGAGGGGTTTAGAGGAAAATAACAAATTGCTTCTCAGAACTGGCGAGGAGGCGCTTTTAAGTCAAGAACACACATACGGCAAAGTACACAGAGTGGAGTGGCAGGGTGATTTTTTTTTTTTTCTGTTTCTTCAGGGAATTGTGTTTACCACATGCGCTGGTCCCACGGATTGAAAGCATATTTTACCCTATCTGTAAATAGAGTACTTAAGATTCCTGAAGTATTTTTGAGTTTCCTACAGAATTTTACCCTCGATTGATTATGCCTCGGGGACTGAATTTCAACCTTAGAAAGTTCGCACGTGTGAAATCCATCGTTGTATACTTAAAATAGACAGCACCTTGTTCAGTCACCTCAGTCGTGTCCGACTCTTTTCAACAGCCTGGACCGCAGCCTGCCAGGCTCCTCTGTCCATGGGATTCTCCTGGCAGGAGCACTAGAGTGGGTGGCCATTTCCTCCTCCAGGGGATCTTCCCGACCCAGGGGTGGAACCCGAGTCTCCTGCAGCTCCTATACTGGCAGGCGGATTCTTTACCACCGAGCCTCCTGGATAGTACCTTGACTGCTTACAAAGTGAGGTCTCCTGAAGAAAACTAACTCACGACTTGTGCTCTAGCCAGGAAGTTTGAAAATTCAAAGGAACATATCTTTGAGGACAGGGATGTATCAGTGCAGTTTGCCTAAAATTGTTCTAGCGTGCAGTGGTGTGCAATTGTTCATGAGTATCCTCAAACATTAAAACAAAGTCACACTCAGAGGAAGGGACTTATTTTGGCTTTGGTATCAAGCATGGTTTTAAAATACAGTTTCAAGTTCTAGAGAAATCTTACTTTATCAGTACTTCTGAAGAAAAGACTGGCCTTAAAAAAGAAAACCCCAAACTCTCTTTTCTAAGTGTCTCTTTCTGAAGCTTAACCAGCAGAATTGCAGATGGAATGCTTGATAGGAAGGGGAAAAAAACGTAATCAGTGCAAAACACCTATTTTGACCTGGGCTGTGAGGTTTGGGTGGTTGCTTTTTCATTGTCTACTTCTCCTTTTTGGAAACATTTTACCCCAAAATTGAATCAGGCAGTTCCTCAAAAAGTTAAATATAGAATTACCGAATGACCCAGCAATTCTACTCTTGGATGGAACCCCAAAGAATTGGAAACAGGAGCTCGGTCAGGAGCGTGTGCACCCATGTTCACTGCAGTACTGTTCTCAAGAGCCAAACGGTGGGAGCAACCTCAGAGCCCACCAAGAGACGAGCAAGTAAACACGCCATGGCGCAAACGCACAAGACAGTGTTACTCAGCATTAAGAGAGAATGAAGATCTGATACATGCTGCAATACGGATGAAGCTTGTAAACATTAAGTGAAAGAGAGCAGGAAAAATGCAAATATGGTCTGAGTCCACTTACAGGAAATACTAGAAGAGTCAAATTCACAGAAACAGAAAGCAGTACCAGTACTAGCAGCCCCTGTACAAAGCGCTACGGGAATAGGAATTTATTACTTAATGGATACAATGCTTCTGTTTGGAGTGATTTTGGAAATAGTGATGATGGTTGTACATTGTTGTCAAAGTGATTAATATAACTGAACTGTACACTTAAAAATGGTTAAAACAGCTAACTTGATGATATTATATATGTATAACCATAATTCAAAGTGTTTTTTACAGAGGCACTGTAGGGGCTTCCCAAGTGGGCTAGTGGTAAAGAATCCACCTGCCAGGGCAGGGGACGCAGGTTCGATCCCTGGTCCAGGAGGATCCCACGTGCCTGGGAGCAACTAAGCGTGTGTGCCGTCACTGCGGAGCCCCGTGCCACAGAGGCTGTGCGCCAAAGCAGGAGAAGCCCCTGCAAGGAGCACGTGGCCCTCGGCCTCTGAGGTAGAGAAAGCCCGCACAGCAACCAAGACCCAGCCCAGCCAGAAATAAACGAATAAATACATCTTTTAAAAAAAGACACTGTAAAAAAGTGAATCTGACATAATTCTAAGCAAAAACACGGGTGCTACCCATAAGATGGACATATTTCATCTTGCTTCCGCTCACCTTTCGGTTCTGTGAATCTCAGACTGTAAAGTTTCGTTCTTTAGCGTCTGGCATTCTTTCCGCAGACATGCTCTCTAGTCAAGAAGCTCAGCCTGAGGCATCTGGCTCCTCCTGCTTGGTTTAAACGTGTTGAGTCACATCTGTGGGGACGGTTGTGGCGCTGGCTCCCCGGGAGAGCTGGTCCACTATGCGTGCCCTGGAAACACGGGGACGGGCTTGCAGGTGACAGCAGAGGTCAGGGCTGAGGGCCTGGGCTCTGAGCCAGACTGCCCGGCTTCATGACCTTAGAGAAACGCCCTCGCCTCGCTGGGCCGCACTTTCCTGGCCTGTAAAGGAAGGGAGATCACAGCCACCAGCTTGCAGAGCTGTTGGGGTGATCGTGTGAGTCAGTATGCGAACACTGCCCAGCACACAGTCACAGGCAGCGATCTGGGTAAAATGTCCTATTCACAGCTTCACCTGTGACTTAGAATGGTTGGAGGGTCATTTAAATAATACGTGTGTGCTATGTCATTACTGGCATGCACGTAACGTGTGTCACGCCACTGCTGGAACATGCATGCAGTGTGTGGATCGTGTCAGTGCTGGAGTACTGCTCAGCAGTGTGAAGGGATTGTTCCACCGCCAACTTGGATGGATCTCCAGAACCGTATTCTGAATCATGTTGTGTTGAGAGAAAAGTCAGTCCTGAAAGGTCATGCTGTATGCTTCTATTTAGATGATATTCTAAGAATACCCAAGCCTTGAAGATGGCAGATAGGTTAGCGGTTGCTAGGAGTGAGGATGCCCAAAAGGAGCGCTGTAAGGGAGGTCCTTGCAGTGATGGAGCGGTGCTGTGTCTTGCTGGCAGTGGCGGCCACATGCGTGACAAGTGGGCCTTGAACCCTGCGTGCACACATTGTCCCACTGTTGTCTGCCTGACTTTGACGTGGTCCTTTCGTTATGGATGGGGAACCAAAGGGGAAACGGGAGGAAGGGGACTCCGGGCCTCTTTTTGCAACTTCCTGTGAAACTAGTTATTTCAAAATAAAAGTAAAAAAAAAAATGTTCGAAGTAAGAACAACTCAATAGATACAGAGCCCCATAAGAAGAGGACTAGGGGACTTCCCTGGTGGTCCAGTGGCTGAAACTCTATGCTTCCAGTGCGTGGGCTCCGGTTCGATCCCTGGTCGGGAAACTAGATCCCACATGCCAAGAGTTTGCTTGCACGCCACAGCTGAGGATCCTGCAGGCCACAGCTAAAACCCGGCTCAGCTAAATAAACAGAAGGACTAGACAAGTATGCTGCTCCAAACTTAATTTTAAAATGATTATATTTTCAGTGTTTGGGTTTCCTAAGAGTCAAACCATAACGAGGAGGAAACTGGAAGAAAATAGGACAAATTCTTGGGAAGCTGGTGAGATCTTATTTTCCAGGTGCTAAATTCTGCGATACTCCATGGGAGTTTTGTTTGTTTGCTTGCTTGCTTGTCTGTTTACTTATTTAAGTTGCTCATGGGGACATATTCTGAAGAGCAGTTTCTACATGTGCAGAATTACTTCTTTATGCCCATTTCTTGTATTGCTTCTCAATACAAATGTAGGAAAGGGAACTAAAATTTATCAGGCATTCACAGATGCCAGGGGCTTCCCTCGTGGCTCAGATGGCAAAGAATCTACCCACAATGCTGGAGACCTGGGTTCAATCCCTGGGCCGGGAAGAGCCCCTGGAGAAGGGAATGACAGCCCACTCCAGTGTTTTCACCTGGAAAATCCCACAAACAGAGGAGCCTGGCAGGTACAGCCCCCAGAGGCCAAAAGAGTTAGACACGATGGAGTGGTGCCTCTTTAACTACAGATGCCAGTGGTTTTGCATATATTATATCCTTTATTATCCCCATTTGAAACATAAGAAAACTGAGATTTGGGGAGCTGGTTAACTTTCCAGAGACAAGGGCTTGCCTGACGAACCAGTGGTTAAGACCCCGTGCTTCCTCTGCAGGGACAAATGAGAAGGGGGTGCCTGCTCAACTTTGAAGCCCAGCTTCTCTTTATCCCCTTGTTTTCACCCACATTCCTGACCACAGTGACTATTGTCACCACCGCCATCTGGGGCCTGGAATTCTTAACTCAAGAAGCTTGATTCTGCAAACCCTGGGGGAAGATACAAATTCTTGGGCCAGATCAGAGTCCATCCCCCACTAGTTGAAGCGGGGACAGTTCAGTTCAGTTGCTCAGTCGTGTCTGACTCTTTGCGACCCCATGAATTGCAGCACGCCAGGCCTCCCTGTCCATCACCAACTCCCGGAGTTCACTCAGATTCACGTCCATTGAGTCAGTGATGCCATCCAGCCATCTCATCCTCGGTCGTCCCCTCCTCCTGCCCCCAATCCCTCCCAGCATCAGTCTTTTCCAATGAGTCAACTCTTCGCATGAGGTGGCCAAAATACTGGAGTTTCAGCTTTAGCATCATTCCTTCCAAACAAAACCCAAGGCTGATCTCCTTTAGGATGGACTGGTTGGATCTCCTTGCAGTCCAAGGGACTCTCAAGAGTCTTCTCCAACACCA
>SJYV01031618.1:18972-46874 GCA_006410875.1 Neotragus pygmaeus
AAGGCCTTGCTACTGCTAAGTCGCTTCAGTCTTGTCTGACTCTGTGCGACCCCATAGACAGCAGCCCACCAGGCTCCCTCATCCCTGGGATTCTCCAAGCAAGAACACTGGAGTGGGTTGCCATTTCCTTCTCCAATGCATGAAAGTGAAAAGTGAAAGTGAAGTCGCTCAGGCGTGTCCAACTCTGTGCGACCTCATGGACTGCAGCCCACCAAGCTCCTCCATCCATGGGATTTTCTAGGCAAGAGTATTGGAGTGGGGTGCCATTGCCTTCTCCTGTAAAGTCCTTGGGATATCATTAAAATTTAGATGGAGACCTCCATGGGGGGTGTCTGGGAAAGGAGAATCCAGTCTGAGGGAACAGCAAGAGCAAAGGCCCCTAAACTGTTGATAAACAGAGAGGCTGAAACAGAGAGATCCAAGGGCAGACCCAACAGCATGAGAGAGGAGCAGGGAGGCCAGATCCTGTGGGTCTTTTAAGCCTTGATAAGGGGTTTCAATTTTACTCTGAATGAGTAAGAAGTCAAAGCATTTGCTTTGTGCTTTATCAATACAAGGTCCCAGGGCAAGAATAGAAAGTGGGAGACCTTAGGAGATGGTTGTAATGATCTGGGTGAGAGAGAATGGCGGCTTGGACCAGGGTAGTGCAGGAGAGATGGAGAGCAGTGGTCAGATCTGGGGTATATCCTGGTGGTAGAGCCACTAAGATTTGCTGATGGAAGGTGTGAGGGAAAGGAATTGAGGATGGGCCTACAAGGTTTGGGGCCTGGTTCAAATGGAAGACTGAAGTCACCATTTACTGAGATGGCAGAAATAAAGGGATTCATGGGAGCCAGTGCAGTTAGAAGAACCAGGAGTTCAGTGCTGGGCTTATACATTCGAGCTGCCTCTTAGACATCCAACCAGAGACGTCCAGGAAGTAACTGGGTACCTGACTGTGAAGTTCCGGGGAGAAATCTGGGCTAGAGATGTACATCTGGGAGTCACTGGCATTTAGCTGGTATAAGAGCTACAGCTGAAGATGTGAGAATATTTTCAGGGGCATGTGGACCTCTGGGGTATCCACTTCACACCTGCTAATGTGTCCTCTTCTAGAAATCCAGAAGAAGTGTAGTTTTGGAGGACAGACAGCCCCATGAATGAAAAAAAATAGGGATGTGTATTGTCCACCAAATATACTCCATAATAAGTATCGGCTTCTTTTTGGCATGCTCGGGTCTAGGGAAGCAACTGCTCTGGGGGCCAAGTTAATGGCTGGCTGACGCTCATCCACTGCCTCTAGTAAGCGAGCTCCTTAGCCAGGCCAAGCTTTTTACTGGCTGCGCTTCCCTGGTGGCTCAGATGGTAAAGCATCTGCCTGCAATGCAGGAGACCCAGGTTCGATCCCTAGGTTGGGAAGATCCCCTGGAGAAGGAAATTGCAGCCCACTCCAGTATTCTGGCCTGGAAAATCCCATGGATGGAGCCTGGTAGGCTACAGTCCATGGGGTCGCAAAGAATCAGATATGACTGAGTCACTTCACTTCACTTCACTTCCATTTTTGTAGAAGCACAATATATCAGTCATCTTGGCCTTCAGGTCCAGTTCAGATGCCTTGGAAGTTCAGATGAGAGAAGGAACATCATTAGCTTTGGCTTTGCAGGGTCAGGAAGATCCCCTGCAGAAGGGAATGGCTACCCACTCCTGGAAAATCCCATGGACAGAGGAGCCTGGCAGGCTACAGTCCATGGGGTCACAAAAGAGTCGTACAAAACTTAGTTACTAAACAATGAGAATTTTGGAGACAACTTCTGGCAGAAAGAAAGGGGACATATAAAAGGGGATCCTGGGAGCAGTAATAATATGTGCTCAATAAATGTAGATAGTAAATGAAGGCAGGAGTAAGAGGAATTGTTGGACTTGGGGGGGTGGAGGGATTATCAATGGTCTGGGGAGAGGGAGTTAAAGTGCTCATGTCTTCACGAGGTTTGGCCTTTTATGCAGGAAGACTGATGGGGGAGATCATCTCATTCAATAGAATAACGCCAAGACCAAAGGGAAGGATTATCACGTGGCGGTGATGGGGCAGTACAGCTTACCACACACAGGTGGATGCGGCAATGCTATACACTGGAGTCTGATCATGCATTCATGAGACCTGGCGTTTACTCAAGATTCCAGGGGATTATCCCACATAGATGGGTAAGTGTCCAAGGGCATAAGGGCAGATGACTTTACATAGAAAGAGCTTGATCTCTAAGTGTAGGGGAGAATACTGGTGGGGGTGGGGGTGGGAGGAATTATCATGGACATATGTGCCCACAACCAACAAGACCCTTAAGAAACTATCTGGGTTGTGGATAAGGGAACAATCAGAAAGAATGAGACAGACAAATGAAATGTCTCTGTTATAAGAGCAGTGGTTTAGTTTAAAGGAACCTCCAGAGATGCTCCAGGTATTCTGGGCTCTAAGACCCAGAATTCATTTGAAAGGTGACACTAGTTTCCTTCTTCTCTGCATCCAGAGAAAGGGCAGACTGGCCAGAGGAACAATTGTCCTGGAGCTCCTGCCCTTACCTCCAGGCCAGCATCATGGAGGAGGCCAGGGCTCTTCACCTGTGAAGCAACAGGCAGGTGGGCAGGAGGCAGGCACCAGAGCTTTTCTGGCCATGAGGAGTTTGGAGAGGGACCGCAACAAAGTGGAGGCACCTCTTGCAGCTCTCATTGCTGTAACCGTCTGTCCCAGAAGTTCCCTGTGCTCAGCATCCCCAGGTAAACATGCTTAAGTTTTAGTTTTAGCAACTTGCTAGGTGAACTAGCCTGTTTCATTGTTGGGGGGAAAGGACAAGTTAGGACAAAAGCTGGGCTCTGGGGACTTCCCTCGTGGTCCAGTGGTAAAGAATCTGCCTTGCAGTGGAGGGGACACAAGTTCCAGCCCTGTTTGAGGAACTAAGATCCCACACACGGTGGGGCAACTAAGCCCACGAGCCACAACTAGAGAGTCTTCGAGCTGCAGTGAAAGATATGCTGCACATGATGCTACGGAGATGCTGAGTGCCACAACTAAGACCTGATGCAGCCATTTAGAGCTGCGCTCTGGACCACTGGCCACATCACAGAAACCTATTACACAGCAGCACCACAGTGGACTAGAAATCCCTGTTATCTGCAAGGTGGCAAAGGGCAGGGGTGATGTGGCAAGTCTCCCTTGCCTCCTCCAGGGCACAGAGCTTTCTTCCCACACCCAGCTCTGTACCTCGGGGCTGGGAGGAAGCACTTAAGCCTTCCTTCTTTCTGCTTCCTTGGGGGCTTCCCTGGTACTCAGATGGTAGAGAGTCTGCCTGCAGTGCGGGAGACCTGAGTTTGATCCTTGGGTCGGGAAGATCCCCTGGAGAAGGAAATGGCAACCCACTCCAGTATTCTTGCCTGGAAAATCCCATGGATGGAGGAGCCTAGCAGGCTACAGTCTGTGGAGTTGCAAAGAGTCGGATAGGACTGAACGACTTCAGTTTCTTTTTTTCTCTTTCTGCAGCACTCCTCATCCTGCAGGATTTTAACTAAAACTAATCAGAGCAGGTTATGTATTTCATTCATTCATTCATTCTCTGCCTAGACATCCCTATTCCAGGGATAGCTCATTCACTTCCACATCTTTAGTGAGTATAAAAATGTTAGTGGGGCTTCCCTGGGGTCTTGGTGGTAAAGAAAAGGTAAAGCCTGCCAATGCAGAAGACTCGGGTTCAATCCCTGGACTGAGAGGATCCCCTGGAAAAGGAAATGGCAACCCAGTTCAGTTTTCTTGCCTGGGAAATCCCATGGACAGAGGAGCCTGGTGGGCTACAGTCCATGGGGTCCCAAGAGTTGGCCACGGCTTAGCGACTAAACAACAATAACAAATATTAGTGACTGTGTCACCATCCGGGAGCCCTCTTCTCAGTCCCACCCGGTAGAACTGTACCCTTAATTTCACCAGGATTTCCCACAAGCGCCTAAAATTCAATATGTCCAAAGCTGAACTCACTCCCTCTTCCCTTTACATTCATCTTTCCATCTCAGTGGATCGTCCCTTTGCTCACCCTGTCACCCAGTTTTCCCCAGGGTTATGTTTTATTCTCCATCCTGCGGTCATCCTGCTCCTTCTAAAACACAATTCTCATATTTCTGCCCTACTTACAACTTTTCAATGGCTTCCCATTGTCTTTAGGATTCAGTCCAAGTTTCTTAAAAGGGCTTATAAAAACCCCACATGACCGGTCCTCGCTTGCCTCTCCGGTATCATTTCTTGCTATTGTCCCATTTATCCATTCACTCAGTGAACATGTACTGAGTGCTTCTTACATTGGGCTTCCCTGGTGGCTCAGATNCACAGACAGCCAAGGAAGGTCGTTTCAGGCAAGGACACGCGTGAGCCTGTAGCAATAAAACAGCAAGACGGGAGAAAGGACCGGAGGAGGGACAGCCTTCACACACGTCCACTCAAGCAAGGAGGAGACGCCAGCCCTGGGGAGCACCACCGGAAGTGTGCTCCCGCGGACAGCGGCGACTGCGAAGGCCCCGTGGCAGGCGGAGGCGTGCCAACAGAGGCGGAGGGGCAAGGCTGGTGCATAATTACACGTTGCTCCATGCTGTGGCCAGGAGCAACGCGCAGAGTGTAAAGGGCTGCCGCGAGGCGGGCGGGCCGATCACAGAGGTTCCGGGGCCTGGGCAGGGGCATTCATCCAGCCAGATGGGAGCTGCTGGGCAGGGTGTGAGCACACAGGGGCAGGGTCCGATTGGCGTGTTGGGCCGATCCCTGACTACCGCAGAGAATGGACTGCGGGAAGGCAAGCGCAGGGCCGAGAGGCCTGTCAGGACGCCAGGGCCACTGTCTGGCCTGTTTTGCGCTGTCTTATCTCAGAAATAAGACGGAGGGCCTCCACGTGTTGTTAAAATTGTCCAAGTATTTACAAGCCTAATCTGAACAAAAATGTAGAGGGGTGAGTTGGAATTGAGAGAGCTCCAATGCTTAAATTTATCTGCTCACGTACATAGAGTCTTAATCTCAACTGGCCTGAACGCCTGGGTGGATGCACGGCATTGTTCACCAGGCTGCAACATCCTGCAGGTGACAGCTGACACCACGGTGTGGTGTCTTTCTGTGCGAGCACAGACGTCAGCTAGGCTGAATGATGACTAAAGATTTAAAGGTTAGATTAAGGGAGATCATATATATATGTTTATATGTTTATTCAGTGTATTTGTAAGTAACGAAGAATGATATTCTAATTATAAATTAAAATTTAATAAAATGATAAACATAATTTTATATTGTATATTTATCTATAATATAGTCATATAAAATACTGATATAGATGAGATGTATGTGTGCATAGATACACATGTACATGTGTATATGCGTATTCTTTCATACCACACATAAAGAAATGTATCAGTTTGCAATTGCCGCACATGAGTCTTGCCAAATCAAAATCATTTATTTCCATTCAAACTCATTTAGGCTAACAATTCAAACTTAACCATCAACACAACCCTGTTCAACTAGGAACGTGGGTTTCTCTCACCCAGCTCATTCAGGTCATTCCTACAGCCTGCAATACATCTCAAAGTGTATCTAATGGGTTCATTAAAACAGTACTTTTCCCCCTTTGGGTTTAATAATACTTTGTGGATATTGAAAAGCTCTATTATTCTGTTCTTCCCTCTAGGCATTCACAGACCAGCTTAATTCTGTGTCAATGGACAGATTTGAGGGTACTTCATGGGATACGTATTCTGCATGTTAAAGATAGAGATAGCAAAGAACGCAGGGCCGATGTCCTTCTAGAAGGTTCCTTTTCCCCCTAAGGCTTTACTCCGTGGCCAGTCAGCTGCCGCATCCTGAGTTCTCTCTTTGGTGCCCTGGGGATGCTTCTGCCTTGCCTGCCAGCTCTGATCTTGCATCTTCGCGGCCTCTTTACCCAGGAGCTGGAAGCGTCCTGTCTGCATACTCTGTTGCTTCCCCAGCTAGAAGCATTCATGGGTCTGTCTTGTCAGTTCCTTCCTCCTCACCCTCCTTGTCCAAACCATTGACAAGTCCTCCCAATGTTTAGATATTTATTTATTTGGTCTTAGTGGTGGCACGCGGGATGTTCAGTCTTCCTTGAGCCACGTGGGGTTTTCGTGGAGGCGTTCAAGATCTTTTTTTTTTTTTTTAAAGCTGTCATGTGGGATCTAGTTCCTGACCAGGGATCAAACCTGGATCCCCTACACTGGGAGTGCGCTGTCTTCCCCACTGGACCCCAGGGAAGTCCCAGCCCTACCAGTTTTGCTGCCTAGAAATCTCTCACGCATCTGCGTGTCTCCCACTGACCCCCATCCAGCCCATCCTCCTAGAATGGACCATCGCAGGCACCTCCAGACCAGCCCCTGCATCCGCTCTTATCCTTGAACGACACATCCTCCTCTCCCACTGCGCTAGACACAGCTGTAAGGCCACACTAATGATGTCATATTTAAATGGCATTTTTCCCCCCAGGCTTCCCCGGTGGCTCACTGGTAAAGAATCTGCCTGCCAAATCAGGAGACTCAGTAGACGAGGGTTCGATCCCTGGGCAGGGAAGATCCCCTGGAGGAGGAGATGGCAGCCCACTCACTTATTCTTGTTGGGAAAATCCCATGAACAGAGGAGCCTGGAGGGTTACAGTCCACGGGGTCACGAAGAGTCGGACACGACTGAGCGACTAGCGTGCCTGCACGGACGTTCGCTCTCCCCCAGGCCGTAAGTCCCATGAGGACAGAGACCACACCCCTTGCCCATTTTTCTGCCTCATTAGTTGTGTGTTTATTTTGGCTCGCTGGGTCTCGCTTGCTCCCCTCCAGCCTTCCCTAGTGGCGGCTCCAGGGGAAGGCCTTCTCCCGCTGCGGAGCACAGGCTGTGGGCACCCGCGTTTCAGAAGCTGTAGCACAGGCACTCCGGTTGCAGACCCCGGGCCCTGGGGCACAGCTCAGTAACTGGGAGTCTCGGGCGTCGTTGCTCCACAGCATGTGGGATCTTCCTGGAGCAGGGACCGAGCTGGGGCCCCCTGCATGGGCAGGTGGATCTTAACCACTGAGCCACCAGGGAAATCAGGTTATCCGTTTCTGAGAAACGAATTATCCCCAGACAAAGCTGCTAAAAGCAGCGGTGCTTTCTGGACTTAGTATCACAGTCGCTCAGGAATCTGGGTGTGGCTTAGTGGATGCCTCTGGTTCCAGGCACAGTTAACGTGTAGGCTGGGGGACTGCCCTGCTGGCCCAGTGGCTAAGACTCTGCACTCCCAATGCAGGGGCGTGAGTTTGATTCCTGGTCAGGGGACTGGATCCCTTCACGCCACAACGGAGAGTTTAGATGCCACAGCTAAGGCACCCACATGCCGCAGCAAAGACTGAAGACTTCGAGTACTGCAACCAAGACCCGCGCAGCCAAATGGATAATTTTTAAGTTACATAGCAAGTGTGTGGGGCTGGTTTAGTCAAGTCAGTCGTGTCTGACTCTGATCCCGTGGACTGTAACCCTCCAGGCTCCTCTGTCCATGGGATTTCCCAGGCAAGAATACTGGAGTGGGTTGCCATTTCCTCCTCCAGGGGAACTTCCCAACCCAGGGATGGAAGCCGGGTCTCCTGCAGTGGCAGGCGGATTCTTCACCACAAGTGCCACCTGGGAAGCCTGCGACACATGCTCACCACGGAAAGCATAGACCAAGTGCGGGCTGGGGTTGCGGCCTGATGTAAGGAGTCCACCGGGGAAGGGTGTGTGGCTGTCGGCAGAACTCGGCTCCTGGTGGCTGCTGGACTGTGGGACCACGTGGGTCTCTGGCTGTTGCCTGGACGCCTTGCTGAGCTCCCGCCAAGTGCCCCCCTTCACAGGGCAGCTCACAGCACGGCAACCTACCCTCTCAGGGAAGTGAGCTGTGAGACAGAGCAACAGCGGGCGATGGCACAGAAGTCACCACCTTTGTGTAAGCAAGCTTTGAAATGACACCCCTTTACTTCTGCCATGTTCTGTTCATTAGAACTGATTCACTGGCTTCAGCCCACACCCAGGGGTGTGAATACCAGGGGGTGGGGACCACAGAGCCGTCTCAGAGGTCGCCTACCCCAGAGCCTAGCTCTGTTTTGACTCACTATTATTTCACCAAACTAGTTGACCATGTGGCTGGTCCACAGGAAATAAGTAAATGGTCGCCAGCACCCCCCAAGTGACTCTACCTAAATGCCACCTGAATCACACCACACCCATGTTCAAAACCTGCAGTGGACACCTGCTTCCCCACCTATAGAGTTTTGACCCTTCATAATCCTCGTATAAACCACCTTTTATCTCGGAAACCACCTGCCACCATCTAAAGGCAGCAACAGGATTTCCCGGGTGGCGCCAGTGGGGAAGGGCCTGCCTCCAATGCAGGAGACATAAGAGGCTGGGGTTTGATCCCCGTGTCAGGAAGATCTCCTGGAGGAGGGCATGGCCACCCACTGCAGTGTTCTTGCCTGGAGAGTCCCGTGGACAGAGGAGCCTGGCGGGCTACAGTCTACGGTGTGGCAAAAGGCTGGGACGTGACTTATCAACTGAACAACAGAGCTGACCGTGGTAACCATTTCACAATATATTAGTGTGTCGGTCAAGCCATTCTGCTGTACACCCTAACCTTATACAGGGCCGTGTGTCAATTTCAATAGCTGTGAAAAAAGGTAAATGTATGCATGTGTTTTGGGGACTGGAGAGAGGAATTGGCGGAGCGCTCACCACCATCATAGACACCGGCGGGGGATTCCTAGGGCCGTGAGAATACCCCGCATGATGCTGAAATGGTGAATATGCGTCCTTATATATTCATCCGAACACACAGGATATACAGTACCCAGTGAGCCTACTGTGGACTCTGGGCTCTGGGTGGCGACGATGCGTCAGTGTAGGTTCATCAGTCGCAACAAACACCCTAACAGTGAGGGAGGCTGTGCACGGGTGGGGGGGCACCAATATTTAGGAAGACTTTGTACCTTCTGCTCAGTTTTGCAATGAACCTAAAGCTAAGCTCAAAAACGAAAATAAAATGTATTTCTTCATAATGAATTCATCAACTTTTAAGAATGATTCCAACCATTGAGCAGAACGCATGAGCTTAATAAGTCAGCCACCTGTTTCTGAACATACTTTACACGGATCTCCTCATTTAATCCCCATAATGTCATTAGTGAAGTGAAAGTCGCTCAGTTGTGTCTGACTCTTTTCAACCCCACGGACTGTACAGTCCATGGGATTCTCCAGGCCAGAACACTTGAGTGGATAGCCGTTCCCTTCTCCAGGGGATCTTCCCACCCCGGGGATGGAACCCCGGTTTTCTGCGTTGCGGGTAGATTCTTTACCAGCTGAGCCACAAGGGAAGCCCGGCTCAATGTCGTTAGGGAGCTCACTATTATCTACATTTTCCGGAATGAAAAGCTGAGCGGTGGAAAAGCAAAGTGTTCTATTCACGGCCACGTGACTCGTTACGCGTAGAGCAAAATCCAAAGACGGTGTAACCTCAGAGCCTAAACAGAGTCAAACCAAAGACATCACACTTTCAGTTTCCTTCTCAGAGAAGGGAAGAGATACAGGTCAAGCAAGGCTCTAAGCCCTGTGACGCCTTAGTAGTTTTTCTTCTCAACTCAACCAGACCGGGTTCCTAGAAGGCATGTAGGTTGTGAGCTTGCTTTGCAGCCAGATAGAGGTGGTTTTATATCCAGCGCCACCGTTTAGTGGCTCTGCATCCTTGAGTAAGTTGTCAAACCTCTCTGGGCATTTCTCATGGATAATACAAGGATAATGGTATTACTTCTTTGAATGGTTGTGAGGATTAAATGAAATGATCCATTTAATGCTCTTGGCACAGGACCTCCGTAAATGGTAAAAATAAAGTGATACTTTTCCAAACTGGATTTTCATCAACTCAGTGTTCACATTGGCCTGTCACAGGGCCCAGTACCTGGGTGTTTAAAAACATACTTTGGAATTTATTTCAATTTCCAGTCTGCAAGTTGTATTTCATGCAGTCAAGCTCAACTGTAGTATTTAGAAATATGTTTTTTAAATGCTGTGTGTTACTGTTTTTAATGAATTTCTCATGAAAGGATGCCATCTCATACTCAAAATTATGTAGTAAACAGCACATACATATCTTACAACAATGAGAAAGCAGTTGATTTCTTTTAGAAGAAAGAAAGAAGGGTGAAAGAGAGAGTGAGGGAGGAAGGAAAAGAAAAAAAACAAAAAGGCAGGCCACAAAGTTTCCCCACAGAAGACAAAATATCTCACAAATCAGTATAATGAGAAAGGTCCAAAATGCCATAGGCAATAGTATGGAATAACAGGTATAATTTCAGTTCTAATATTACAATAATATGGTTTTCAAAGAACTCTTTCCTTTTTAATCAGATAGTTATGGGAACAGTATACCATTGGCACAGAAAACCATAAAAAGTATTTTATTAGAGAAAACTAATTAAGAAATGTAGTACACATTTCTCTTAGCATTTCAACGAACCAGAGACTTTCTTTCTTTTTTTTTTTTTTTAGTCAAAAATAGAAAATTTTCAGTTCTCTTTTGAGTTAACAATCCAAATTGCGCTCAAAGAACCACAGTTGAACAAGGCACAGAGCTCGAGGCAGTGCACCGACCGGGGAGGAAGGCAAAGGTGAAATTCGAGTTTCCGAATCACTGCTCATCTGCCCGCCCCCTCCCAGACCGGGCCATGAGCCAGGCCCAGACTTGGCGGCTTCCTCCCCGGTCACCTGCGTCCAGCTGTGGGGACCTCGGGCGGCTCCTCTGCTCAGCCGGCTCTCCCCACAGTCACCCCCAGCAGCTGGAGCCGCGAACTGCAGGCTCACCCCAGCCTGCAACTCAGCGCGGTCCAGTCCCATTATGACGGAGAGTTGGATTCAGATGTGCTCAGGAGATGAATTAAGATCAATCAAAACTTCCTGAACTCGCAGTAGAACACTGACGATAAGGATTTAGTGTGTACAGAAAGAAAATCTCTGCTCAGCTGGGTCAGGTCCCCAGAGAGGCAACTTTCTGTGTGTTTAAAATAGATGAGGAATTTATACAAATAGGCAAGATTCTAGACTCATTACGTTAATAAGGCTCACTCATTACTAAGTAACATTAGACATTTCAAGGACTGACTGCATTTACAAAATACTTCTCTGTTAAATGGGGGTAAAACTAGAGCTGATCACACTGGGACATTGTGAGGGTGAAATGAATGAATACTTGCCCAATAATTATCATCAGCAAATGAAGACCTTGGGCCTTCCTTAGGGTGCCACAACGTCTAATAAGGGCCAGTGCAAAGTGAAAATGTGAGCTCCTTTTTCAAAAACTACTTAGAATTTCAAGACGGTGACAGCAGAGGATTAAGGCGCGTGTAGGACTCTTCTGAGCCTGGGGCCCAGACGCAGGCCTGTGAAGCCCGCCCCGTGTCTGACGATGAGAACACCAAGGCCGCGGTGCTCACTCAAACCGTGTGCGATGCTAAACCATCAATGTGCCTCTGCTCAGTCCCAGGCACTAGTCACATTCTCTGTGCCCGTGGGGATAGACCTGGGGGATTATGCTGCAACATCAAGGATCCTTAGCTCTGGAGGCTTCGACATTCATAAACAGGCTCGGGGAATGGGTCTGAGACGGGGCGGAGGCTCTGGTGTTCTAGTGTGACCCCTGAAACTGTGCCTCAGATGCTGTGTTTGTGTGTCCTTTCCAGAGGACACCAGCCACAGGGACTGCTGAATCCAATCCACAGAGAACAGAGCGTGGGAACTACTCTACCAGGCTTCATGTCCCTGAAATCTTTGCGTCCCCAGCTCTCAGCATAGTGTCCGGTGTTTAAGGGATCATCGGTAAATGCCAACTGGCAAAGTTGGGGAGAAGGCATGAGTGAGTGGGTCCAGGAACAAGGAGCATGAATACGAAGGTTGCTCCTGTTCAAACCCCAGCATCACTGTCATGGGCTGTGTGACCTTATGTGTGTGGCTTAACTCACAGAGCTAAACCTCTATTTCTTCCTCTGTAAACGGAGAGTATTAACCAGTACCTCCCTACCTAAGCTGCTCTGGGGGTCAAGTGAGCTCATCACTGATCTGTTAGTGATCACTGTACCTCCTCTCAGCCCTCACGTTCTTCTTCTGTTCAATTTGTTGTAACTTCAAGCCAATCTGCAAAAGAAAGATTAACCTTCCCAGCTCTTAAATTATATGGTATGGCCCGTAGCACATCAGTTTATAAAGAAACAAGCGATTATTAAAAATTAGCTTTTTTTCTCTTAAATCTTCCAGAAGGATAGAAATTAGCTGTTGATTTTCACTTTCTATTTTATGCCTTTCTGCACTGTCTGCATTTTATCTGAGGGTCAGCAAATATTACTTCTGCAAATAAGGCCAAACAAAGATGCATGTTTTCTAGACATGGGTCTCACAGTGCAGCTCCCAGACCAGCAGCATCCCCTTCAATGCAAGTATATTATGAGAACAAACTCAAATACCACGAGGATGAGGGAGGTCCTAAAGGATAAGAGATTTTAGCAAAGTTCATGCCATCAACCTCAAGTCGCTGTTACTCAGCCATTGTCATGTGGGGAAATTGCCTGACTTTCTCATTTTTCTAGGGGACATCTTTAATTTATTTATTTATTAATTTTCGGCCGCACCTCGCAGCATGTGGGATCTTAGTTCCCTAGTCACAAACCAAACTCACATGGCCTTCAGTGGAAGCACAGAGTCTGAACCACTGGACTGCCAAGAAATTCCTGGGAATATGTGAATGTGCAAGCAATCTGCCTCCTTCTAAAAGCTTTTAAATACTCCACAAACCAAACACAACATGTCTGCAAGTGCCATCTGGCCTTGGGTCCCCACTCTACAGCCTTAAATTCTAGGACAGGGACGCCGCTGTCCTTCCTGCTCTGCTCAATCCAAAACTGTTGCCCAGCAAACATGACATGATGGTCGTGCTCCTTCCTCCACGAGCTCACACATCCCCTTTCTCCCTCAACCCCACTGTCACCTATTTGACAGATACCAATATCCTCCCATTTTACAGACCAGAAAACTGAGGCTTCCAAGCTCTAACCAGTCTGCCCAAGGTCACACAGCCCATATATGATGACGGTCAGGACTCCTTCTTAGGACGGGTAAATCTGAAGTCCATGCTCGTCACTGCTACACTACTGGGCAATAACATCGGCTAGTCCTCCGACAGCTGGGGCCTTTTAACTCTTCTTTCACATCAGCTCTAGGCCTACTCAACAGCCCTTTCTAGGTCCTATCTGTCCATCTCAGCGAAGCACCTTCCCTTCTCGCCTGACGCTTCGGTCGCCTGAGTGTGGTCGGCTGCCTCTGCCAGGCTGTGCGCGTGCTGGGGGCAGAGCCACGATGCCCTCTGTCCTCAAGTGGCACGGGAGTGCTCCAGGCGAGGAGCCGCTCCGGACACTTGGTTGGTTACAACCATCAATCCAGGCTGTCGTCACTGCCGGCTGGAGGGCGATGAGGGCCTTTTCCTGTTCCGTTTGTTGCCACGGGTTGCAGACACTTGCCCGGTTGTCTACTCTGAACATATAGCACATTTCTAATCCAAAAAAGGTGGCAAGGGGCCCCTGGGCAGGAGGCTGGCGCCCGGCCCAGCAGAGCGGGGCATGGGCAGCAGGGCCCAGGCGGCAGTCCCTGTTCGGGGAGGCCAGGCCTTCGCTGGGGGTCGCGCACCAGCCACTGGGGGTCCTCGGAGCCTCCCAGCTGAGCCCCAGAAGATGCGGGAGCACTGCAGACGCTCCCCCTTCCAGGCGAAGGCTCAGTCTGTGCTAGGCGCCTTCCACCTGCAACAGGAGCGCCAAGGAACCGAGCGCAGCCCGCAGGGGCTGCACGCCTCCCCGCACCCGCCCGCTGCCCGAAGTGTAGGGGGCCCGGAGAGACGGGTCTTTTCCACGAGAGAAAGTGTGGGAAAGGAGGAAGGGGTAGTGGCTGAGATCGGATACGGGGTACGGTCCTTACCTCAACACTCTGTTCCCCTTCTCCAGGCTCCCAAAAAATAGATTGTAAAAAATTGAAACTATTACAGCTTAAGAACTTGCAAGCCTTACCTCTGAAGAGGCACGAAAGCAGAAGCGCCAGGGATCCAGGCTGCACCACACAGCAGGTGCTGGTATCGCTAGTGCTGCTGCTGAGTCGCGTCAGCCGTGGCCAACTCCGCGCGACCCCACAGACGGCAGCCCACCAGGCTCCGCCATCCCTGGGGCTACTGAGTGTCTATTTTTTGGATAAATTTTCCTTTTCTTTCTTTACAGAAAACCAACAGGTACTCCCTGTAATCAATATAGCCTTATTCCTTGAAGCTGAAGTTTATTATACTTTCCAGAAAATATTTCTTCCCACAAGGGCAGAACATAACCTCCATGTAACTGTAAAAGTGTTTATCTTGGTAGGAATTGAGTCCAGCTTCCAAGCCCTGTGTTTTCTAAAGCGTATGAACATTTTCCAGGTACCTGGATTTAGAGGCAAGCCATTCTAAGTTATTTCCAATCATACAAAAGCCGACTCATCAAAACAGAAGCTATAGAAATGATTTTAAGCAAAGCTGCGCCCACCTACTGAACAGCTTCTGACACCTGCCGTGAACCAGAGCTGAATGTTGCTCCATATGCATCATCTGCTTAATTGTGGCAATGACTAAATGGAATAAATTATCATTACACCCATTTCACAGGTGAAAGGGTGAAGATACAAAGCAAGTGCTTAATTAATTTGTCTAGGGCCTTAAGAAATAGAAAGATCAGTCCAGCAACTGAGCACCTTTACTTCCAAAANTGGGGGTCAGCCAAATAAAGGTAATATTTGAAGCCATGAAATTAGCAGAAGGTTCTAGGACACAACTGACCCTATACAATCAATAAATTGGCAATAGGACTAAACTTCATGAAAATGTTTGAGTTCCAAAACATCAACTAGACGGAACTGCCATAAACCCTTTCTTAAGGAAGCCCAGGACCACCGCAAGCAAAGATTAGTGTACTGAGTGAAAAAGGAACAGCTTGGGGTCAGACAGGTTTGAGTTGACTGTCAAAAGGTGACTTGATCTCTCTAAGCCTCAATTTCCTCATCTACAAAGTGGGAATGATAATAATACTTATTTCATAGATTTATTATGGGGATATTATCAAGATTTTTCAATGTTTAGCCCAGTATTCAGAACATAGTAACAGGTCAATAAATGATAGAAGTCACATATTAGCAACATTAATTCTGAGATGACACCTTAAAAGTGATGAAATCTGAAATTTGATGAGTACAAAGGCAGTAGATTTCCTACCATTATTTTTCTCTCACTTCTTATAGGCCCAAAATAAGTCCCACATTATCCTTGTAATTCTGTAAGTTAGTCAACTACTGGATCATTTTCCTTAAACCTCTTAGCCACAGTGAGATTGACTGGACTTGGCAACTGCTGGTAGTCTCGCCATTCAGTCTCAAGATTGGATTCTAGAACACAGTCTTAGAAAAAACATAAAGGAGGCTCCCCCAATATATGGCTCCATGGATCCAAAAGAGTTCTGCTATGTGCAGAATTTGGGGGAGATGAGTATCAGGAGATCTGAGGTCTAGTCCAGATTCTTTGGAGCAAATCCTTTGACCTCTTTCAGCATCATTGTTATACTATCATATGATCATACCGAGTTATTCTGGGCATCCATCACATGAAATAATACATAACAAATTGTTTCAGAAAGGGCTATAAAAAGCTATATCCTAGTATAGCTTTTAATATTAGTTATATGTTCTCAGGAATTAGAGGAGTCTCCATTGCTTGATCTTCCTTCCCTCATGGTATCTGGATATCTTGACAGTAAGGATTATTGCCAAAAGAGCTTTTAAATTGAGATAGATATAGAATTGGCTGTATAGGGAATCAAGAGTGTTTGCTGGATCTTCTTAGTATACTGTTACACAGTGGAGCCTATCAATACTTTTTGAAAATAGATAGGGTATGAACAACAAACACAATCTACTGAAAAATAATGCTCTCTTCTGTGAATTTCAATGTCAGATGCTCTATAAATGTCTGCTGATGGTTATGGTGATGACAGGAGGAGGGTAAGAAGGAAGAGGAGAAATATGACAGAATATTTGGTAAGAGAAAAGTGGTGGCCAAAATTCCGAAGTTCGGGTTGGATGCCAGAAGCAAGGTGAAGGCACAGAGTGACTTTAAATTTAATGAGTAGGATAAAGGCCACTATCACTCAGGAGATAGATAAAGTTCTTATCTGGAAAAGACTCACAATTGTCATGTCATCCCTCCTCCTCATCAAATATCCACTGAGTATCTTCTAAATGCCTGGCTTCTGGCAACATTAAAGTCATGCCCTCAGCTTTTGAGAGATAGTTTTTTGTCTCCAAGCAATTCTTGGAAAAGTGAAAGTGTTAGTCACTCAGTCATGCTGGACTCTTTGTGACCCCATAGACTGCAGCCCACCAGGCTCCTCTGTCCATGGGATTTTCCGGGCAAGAGTACTGGAGTGGTTTGCCTAACAAATGAAAACAGGATAGGGAGACTCCAGGCTCCCCCTACTGGTAACTGATAAGACCAGCCCCTTAATGATCAATAGTATATTTTCTAAATAAATAATATCTTGAAGCAAAAGGTTTTTTAAAAAAGAAAAAACAAACTGAAAGTTCATTTTATCAACCCCTTCATCCCTCCAGAAAAATCACATTCCTAGGACAATGTTCATCAAATAGAGACACCTGTCACAGGTCTGATATGCAGTTATTGATTCTTCAGCAAAGCATGGACCCTGGTCAAACATCTGCCACACAACTGAGAACCACTAGCAAGAATTAAGAGCAATCTCCCTCTTAAGCACTTTTTATTCCTAATGAACGAGTGGTTTCTGTTAAGGGAAATTTACCCATTTTTAATAACTTTGTGTTATTACAAAAGTCACATAGCCTAATACACAACACACAAAAACAGCCAAAAAAAAAAAAAAAAAGAAGTAATAAAAGTTCAAACCATTCTTCATTGCCCTATGTTGAATTTTTATAGTCTTTCTAGACTTTCTATATAGTTTTAATCAAGGTGGCTTTCTCATATACTCATTTTATAGTCTTTTTTTTTTAACCCAATAGCACAGACTGAACTGGTGTTTTCAACTATCAAATACTCTCCTATGTTACTGTGTGTATTGACTACAGAGCATTCTATGTTACGAATGCTCACCTTTTATTTACCAGTGCATCTCAGCCAGGAGCAGTATTGTCTCCCCTGAGGGACATGAGATGGTGAAGAGGCTTTCTTGGATGACCTAATGGGTGGCTGCTGGCACTTAGTGGGTGAGAACTAGGGAGGACAAATGCACCACAGTGCCCAGTGAGGAGATACCCAGCCCTAGAATCAGTGTCATCTCAGCTGAGATGCATTAAACCAGCTCTCAATGATGGAATATTTTGCTCATTTCCAATTTGGGAGAGATTTTAAATAGTAGCAGTGACTAACTCTACACAAAATTCTAGCGCTCATCTCTATTTCTAAGGATGCTCACCCCAGAGGGCCATTATATGGCCAAAGGTTTCCCACAGTGAACACGTTTTTATGCATTTTGCCAAATGCTCCTGGAAAAGTTGAACCGATCTCATCTTGAAACGTACCCATCAACTTGCTAGTAAGCGACATGTACAGTGTGAGAAACGGAAATTGAATTGAGCCCAGGGGCCAATTTTATATATTAAAACCTGCAAAATTGTAAGCAAGTCATTTCATTTCTTGGCGTCTCAAGTTCTTCAACTGAAAAATGGAAACAATACCTATTTTGCCCATCTCACATTCTCCTTGTGTCTGTCAAATAAGATAATAAGTGAAAATCTGTTCTGTATATGGCCTATCTTGAATAGTGATGTCAGAATAGCTTCCATTTGGTTGGAAAAGAAAGGGAGCTCCAGGGGTTGCAACCCCAGATACCTTCAGGGCAGCCAGGCAAGTTACATGTGTAGGTTAGGCCAGGCGTAAAGGCCTCAGGATTGGCTATGTATTAATATTCGGGAGGGTTAAGGATTGGCAATAGCAAGTGTTCTTGCCTAGAGAATCCCAGGGATGGGGGAGCCCGGTGGGCTGCCGTCTATGGGATCGCACAAAGTCGGACACAACTGAAACGACTTAGCAGCAGCAGCAGCAAATTAACAATGAGTCTAAAGACAGTAGATACTAAGCTTCAATTTTTTCCAAGATAGCAATGGGAAGCTGCTATACAACACAGGGAGCTCAACTCCAGGCTCTGTGATGACCTGGAGGGGTGGCATGGAAGGGTGTGCAGAAAGCTCAAGAGGGAGGGGATATGTGTATACATATACCTAATTTGATTTGTTGTACAGCAGAAACTAACACAATATTGTAAAACAATTGTACTCCAATTAAAAAAGAATTTTTTTTAAGCAGAATTTCCCAAAAGCAGTTCCCTTCCAAAAGCAATCTAAACCCTAAAGGTAGTCAAACATCACACATCCACAGACCATAAAAGTTCCAAGGCCAGACATGTTCAACTTCTGTCTTAAACCTTAACAAGGATTCTCACCAATCAAAACACCTGCTCTTTTGGCAGAAATGGGCGTCTCTTAGGGGTTTGTGCCAGTGTGGACAACTGCCGATTGTTTGTCGGGGGAATCCCAAAGACCAAAAAGAGAGAAGAAATCTTATCAGAGATGAGGAAGGTCACCGAAGGAGTCGTGGATGTCATCGTCTACCCAAGTGCTGCAGATAAAACCAAAAACCGCGGCTTTGCCTTTGTGGAGTATGAGAATCATCGGGCAGCCGCCATGGCCCGGAGGAAGCTTCTCCCAGGTCAGGACCATCCTCAGAGGAGGCCTCACTCCCTCCTGCCTGCTTCAGGCTGCTGTGCTCCTTAGCAAAGGAAGCAAAACCCTGCAGTCCGTTTCTTTGCTCTTTATCTCTCATTATGCAACATTTTAAACTTTCTGTCTTTCTATTCTCACAGTTAATTCTGTTCCCTAGAGTTTTCACAGATTAGGTTCTGAAAACTATTCACTCTGTGCCTTAAATCCAATACTCATGCACAGGAGATATCTAGAACCGTGAGCTATAGCAACCCCGTACTGAATCTTTAAAGTGAAGAATCTCCTTAAATGTATCAATCAACAGTTATCTTTATGTATCACTTTCATTATCAGACATTAGAAATAAGGTATATTATTCATCATAATGAAGAAATAATAAATATGCAAGTGAAATATTATCCCAATGACAATTAGGTGGCATACTTTTATTATAACTCCCTAGTAGCATCACCAACTCAATGGACATGAGTTTGAGTAAACCNCAAACATGACATGATGGTCGTGCTCCTTCCTCCACGAGCTCACACATCCACTTTCTCCCTCAACCCCGCTGTCACCTATTTGACAGATACCAATATCCTCCCATTTTACAGACCAGAAAACTGAGGCTTCCAAGCTCTAACCAGTCTGCCCAAGGTCACACAGCCCATATATGATGACGGTCAGGACTCCTTCTTAGGACGGGTAAATCTGAAGTCCATGCTCGTCACTGCTACACTACTGGGCAATAACATCGGCTAGTCCTCCGACAGCTGGGGCCTTTTAACTCTTCTTTCACATCAGCTCTAGGCCTACTCAACAGCCCTTTCTAGGTCCTATCTGTCCATCTCAGCGAAGCACCTTCCCTTCTCGCCTGACGCTTCGGTCGCCTGAGTGTGGTCGGCTGCCTCTGCCAGGCTGTGCGCGTGCTGGGGGCAGAGCCACGATGCCCTCTGTCCTCAAGTGGCACGGGAGTGCTCCAGGCGAGGAGCCGCTCCGGACACTTGGTTGGTTACAACCATCAATCCAGGCTGTCGTCACTGCCGGCTGGAGGGCGATGAAGGCCTTTTCCTGTTCCGTTTGTTGCCACGGGTTGCAGACACTTGCCCGGTTGTCTACTCTGAACATATAGCACATTTCTAATCCAAAAAAGGTGGCAAGGGGCCCCTGGGCAGGAGGCTGGCGCCCGGCCCAGCAGAGCGGGGCATGGGCAGCAGGGCCCAGGCGGCAGTCCCTGTTCGGGGAGGCCAGGCCTTCGCTGGGGGTCGCGCACCAGCCACTGGGGGTCCTCGGAGCCTCCCAGCTGAGCCCCAGAAGATGCGGGAGCACTGCAGACGCTCCCCCTTCCAGGCGAAGGCTCAGTCTGTGCTAGGCGCCTTCCACCTGCAACAGGAGCGCCAAGGAACCGAGCGCAGCCCGCAGGGGCTGCACGCCTCCCCGCACCCGCCCGCTGCCCGAAGTGTAGGGGGCCCGGAGAGACGGGTCTTTTCCACGAGAGAAAGTGTGGGAAAGGAGGAAGGGGTAGTGGCTGAGATCGGATACGGGGTACGGTCCTTACCTCAACACTCTGTTCCCCTTCTCCAGGCTCCCAAAAAATAGATTGTAAAAAATTGAAACTATTACAGCTTAAGAACTTGCAAGCCTTACCTCTGAAGAGGCACGAAAGCAGAAGCGCCAGGGATCCAGGCTGCACCACACCGCAGGTGCTGGTATCGCTAGTGCTGCTGCTGAGTCGCGTCAGCCGTGGCCAACTCCGCGCGACCCCACAGACGGCAGCCCACCAGCCTCCGCCATCCCTGGGGCTACTGAGTGTCTATTTTTTGGATAAATTTTCCTTTTCTTTCTTTACAGAAAACCAACAGGTACTCCCTGTAATCAATATAGCCTTATTCCTTGAAGCTGAAGTTTATTATACTTTCCAGAAAATATTTCTTCCCACAAGGGCAGAACATAACCTCCATGTAACTGTAAAAGTGTTTATCTTGGTAGGAATTGAGTCCAGCTTCCAAGCCCTGTGTTTTCTAAAGCGTATGAACATTTTCCAGGTACCTGGATTTAGAGGCAAGCCATTCTAAGTTATTTCCAATCATACAAAAGCCGACTCATCAAAACAGAAGCTATAGAAATGATTTTAAGCAAAGCTGCGCCCACCTACTGAACAGCTTCTGACACCTGCCGTGAACCAGAGCTGAATGTTGCTCCATATGCATCATCTGCTTAATTGTGGCAATGACTAAATGGAATAAATTATCATTACACCCATTTCACAGGTGAAAGGGTGAAGATACAAAGCAAGTGCTTAATTAATTTGTCTAGGGCCTTAAGAAATAGAAAGATCAGTCCAGCAACTGAGCACCTTTACTTCCAAAATTATTATCTTGCATGAAATCACAGTAGCTTTGAGTCATGAACAATTCCTGGAAATGTGTTGACAAAGAAAAGTTAACTCTCTCCCCATATTCCTGATTTTTTCTCCCCCAACCTTGTGTATGTTTCTGGTTTAAGAATAACACCCTTTTGGAAATTCCCTGGTGGTCCAGCGGTTAAGACTCCCTAACTAGTGCAAAGGGCTTGCCCTACCCAGAAAAGATTTGCAAAAAAATTATTCTCCGTCAACATAATAATCCCAGGATGATTATCAAAATCATGAAATTACCATCAATATAGTACCTATGATTTAATCTACAAACCTTACTTAGATCCAACCTATAATGGCAACCCACTCCAGCGTTCTTGCCTGGAGAATCCCAGGGATGGGGGAGCCTGGTGGGCTGCCGTCTCTGGGGTCGCACAGAGTCGGACACGACTGACAGCAGCAGTATTGACCAGTGTATGTCTTTTATAAGAAAAATGTTACAATTTGATCCAGGATCCTATTCTCCTGTTGTGCTCAACTTTTCTTTAAAAGCACAATCTGTATTATTTGTGTGACACGTAAAACCAAAAAGCCGTGGTTGGCGCTGTGCGTGGCATGGCTCTCCTTCCTTAAAATGCGCGGTTTGTCTGTCCTCTGCACACCACCCTCTAGACCCTGAACCATAGGTGATTTACAGAGAAAAATTCCACACACGTTCCCTAAATAATCAGTATCCCATCACTTTCAAGTCAGAACATCTCGATTTGTCTCTTTTTAGTCGCCTTCCGTCTATTCTCCCGTGCTCTGCATTATCAGCTGCTGAGAATATTCCAGCGCCGTCTATTCCCCTGTGCTCTGTGTCATCATCTGCTAAGAATCTTCCAGCGTGCTATCTGGTTTAGTTCGTGGTACCAAGAACTTGATGCACCCCTTTGCTCTCACCTCAGGAATTTCCCAAATAGATCACGAAATGGAGGACAATGGAAGTTAAGCACCAACCCCTGGAATCTAGGAAGAAGTGGCCTTGATAAACATCAGCTTCTGGTCCCGTTTTCCCTTCCTGCCCTAACCCTGCTATTTCTCTTTATAGAAAACCGGGGGCGCTCAATGAAAGCGCCTGGTGAAGCCCTGATTGTTTTTGTCTCTTAAGGAGGTAGCTGTCAGACGCTCCCAGGATTGCTGTCCCTGGCCTGCCAGCACTAGCCAATCAGTCCTTGCAGGAGCCTTCATTCACCTCTTCCAGAGCCAGCCCCCGGCCTTTCACTCGGGGAAGCCTTCAGTCAAAAAGGGCCTTTGAGTGTGTGGCGGGGAGGTCTCACTCAGCTCCTCGCGTTCCTGATAGCAAATGAGAAGCAACAGCCGCACGGGCAGCTGTAAACTCACACGTCCACCCTGCCCAAGACTAAAACCAGCCCTTGATCACCAACACTCCTGTACACAGGCTTCGCGTATCGAAGCATGGCTGCTGTTTGAGAATTTCCAGGTAAACAATTCTTTGAAAACGGCCTGCAGTCAGGGAGGGACTCGGAAGGACTGTACATTTTTTGAGCTTGGCATGTGATTTTTTGTTTCCTTCTTCAAAATGAACATTTAAATCACTCCCTCTGCCAGTTGTATTGTACTATAATGAGCACTAATTTAAACAATGTAGCCATAACTAAACCAGATTATCTATTTGGATTTAATCTAGTGAGAACAAAGAAATCCATTCAGTTTGCCCTGAAATCCGATTTAATACATAAACAAGAATGGGCAAAGTCAACATCCTGGGTGACTTTAATGTAATCATATGATTTTTAAAGTGCAATATGCCAGGGGAAGGTAAGTGTCTGAACCACTACGAACACCACAGACTGTTTCTCGCCTAGGGGCCTCCCTGATTCCGGAGGAAGCCGGGGACGAGGTGTTCCTCACAAATTGCTTTGTGCATCACAGCTGTCTGTGTATTCCGACACCCTCCCAAGAAGCAAGGTCCTCCAAACTGGCTTCTTCCATCAAGACAGAAATATAAACTGGTGTTCAATAAAAATACAGCCTGGCATCCAAAATGCCAAACTTCTGATAGCAGGTAATGTTAGAATTAAAATCAAAGAGCGTGATTAGAGTATCTGTGTTCCTAGCTCTTAAAGGAATCAGGAACTAGGAAAAAAACGCTAGTCTGTTAAAAAGAGATTCTTGTCTCGTCTTCACTTGATGTCTTTCTGCTTTGATACAACTCAGGTGTAGCTTTCTTTTTCCTTTTAATATTGCAATCCAGGTTTTAGAGTTATTATTTTGTTACCATCCAGTGTGTTCGAGTTTTCTGTGCCACCTTTGCGTTTGTTTAATGCTATTAATTATATTCTTGTTCAGTTTGCCATAAGCTGCCCCTGTCAGCAGAGATTCAAGGAAGATTTGAAAGAGCAGCATATTTATCAAAGGAGAAAAAAAATGAAGAAAATAAAGGCAGCGCTGGAGCATATTGGATATATAAACTGCTCTTTCTGAAAAGATAAATGATTTGGTAATGAATAGATTCTTTAGGCCATAAAAAATCCATTTATTTTCTTTTGAATTTGAATAGGAGAGATTTGCATTTTTCCGGAGCAGTTACACTTAAATTAAAATGCAGAGCATGAGGCTAGCATACAATCAAACTAAATAATAACCAAGACATACTGTATTATTCATAAAAACAAAATTAATAGTTTGGGTAAAGGAAGCATTATGGTAGGAAAAAAAATGTACACTGACACCAAACACCTACTGTTGGAGAAAATAAAGCGGATTTACAGTACCTACGACTTGGTTGTAGAAGTTTGGCATTTATTCTTAGATATTCGGAGGAAGGGGGAAGGGGTGATGTGTTTATCTTGTATCTAATAGGCTATGTAAAAAGCGTCTGCTTTTCTGATAGCAAAGTGTTAAGAGTGTTTCTCTATTTTTTAGGTCTCATTATATCATAGGAAGAAGCTAGTTTTTTTTGCTCAAAGCAGAGTAGAATCGAGGGGTTTCCCCCTCCCCCCAAATATATACTTCGAGTAAGTGTCCTGCTGGGGTCAGAGGATCAGCCGGGCCTGGCCGAGAAGCGAAAGCCGGCAGCGGTCCTGCGGCCTCCGCGTGTCCGCCGCCCCCGCGTGCGGGGAGAGTACCGGGCCTCCGCTGCCGTCAACCTGCGGGCAGAGTTTGCGGAGAGACGAGTCTCTGCAGAGAGCTGTCCCTGCCAGTCTGGGGCAGACAAAGAACAACAAAATGCAAGTTATCACGGAAGGCTCACGAACAGCAAGTTCTTAAAAACCGCGAGGAGAGAGACCTAGTCAGTTCCTCTGAATTTCAAGCATAATCTCAGATAAGAAGATCTCCAAGGTACATAGTCCAAAATTTACCAAAAAAAAAAAAAAGGTGTGGCAAAATCCAGATGCCGGCGGGGCCAAACAGGTGGGGCGCTGCGCCCGGCGCGGGAGGGGCCTCGCGCCCCGCCCCCCATTGTCTGCGCCCGAGCTTCGCCCTGGGTTGGCCTGAGCTCGCCTGCTGTCCAGACCTCTAGGTTTCCATGTAAAAGCTTACTTTAGAAATGGTGACCATTCTTTCAAAATATGTAAATACCACCTGAACCGAAAAAATATATATTTTTAAAAAGCCATGCGTGGGGCACTTGGGCACCAGTTTGCTGCCTGTTTATGGAGAATGTGAAAGTTCAGAAGATTGCTCAGAGCATATACTTAACACCCATCGGTTACCTATGAACAGTTGCTGAACAACTCGGGCTGATTAGATAGACTCTGATGGATAGGAAGGACACGACTTTTTAACTTTGCCTATGACATATCATTTAGCTATGTTTTTAAATCGAGCATTTACTACATTCCAGGAAGTAGGCGTTGTTTGAAGTGCCCTTGTCTAAAGGGAAATCCATCTTTAGAAACCCATTCAGGAACTTACCAGGTGGTCCAGTGGTTAAGGTTCCACTGCACAGGCCGAGGTTCCCTTCCTGGTGGGGGAACTGAGAGCCCACACGCCTTTAAAGTCGTGTCCGGCTCTTTGCGACCCCATGGAGTGTAGCCCACCAGGCTCCTCTGTCCATGGGATTCTACAGGTAAGAATACTGGAGTGGGTTGCCATTTCCTTCTCTGGGGGATTGTCCGACCCAGGGAGAGAACCCAGGTCTCCCACATTAGAGGCAGACGCTTTAACCTCTTAGCCACCAGGGAAGGTTCCACATGCCTTTAGGTGAAGCAAAAAATAAATAAAACCCGTTCCTTCATCAAGATTTATTTGGTCAATAAAACCCATTCATTCTTCAAGACTTATTCGGTCAATAATTCCAAGAATGTTTCATAAAGCAAGTTCCAAATGTCTCAGAGGGTAAAGTGTCTGCCTCCAAGTGGAAGACCTGGTTCGATCCCTGGGTCAGGAAGATCCCCTGGAGAAGGAAATGGCAACCCACTCCGGTAGTCTTGCCTGGAAGATCCCATGGACAGAGAACCCTGGTGCAGGCTACAGTCCATGGGGTCACAAAAAGTCGGACACGACTGAGCGACTTCACTTTCAAAGGCAGTATCCTCCCTTAAGGGATCAGGTTGTCTGTGGTTACTTTAAGTAACTAAATCTTGGATTTGCATAGATTCTTATTGCCTTCCCTGGTGGCTCAGATGGTAAAGCATCTGTCTGCAATATGGGAGACTGAGGTTCGATCTCTGGATTGGGAAGATCTCCTGGAGAAGGAAATGGCAACTCACTCCAGTATTCCTGCTTGGAGAATCCCAGGGTCGGAGGAGCCTGGTAGGCTACAGTCCATGGGGTCGTAAAGAGTCGGACACAACTGAGCCACTTCACTTCATTTCATATACTTAAAGAGAAACCTTAGGCATTTTCCAAACATTGGAAAAGATGAAACTTTTTATCTTGTGTCAGTGTTATCTCAGATAATAAACAATCTGCCCGAAATTCAGGAGACACGGGTTCCATCCCTGAGTCAGGGTGATCCCCTGGAGAAGGAAATGGCAACCCACGCCAGGATTCTTGCCTGGAGCTTTCCATGGACAGAGGAGCTTGGCAGGGCTACAGTCCATGGGGTTGCAAAGAGCCAGACACGACTGAGCAGCTAGCACACACATCTGTGCTATAGTATTGAGTCCAAATTTTATCTCTATCCTGCTTAAGGAGCTACTAATTCTCTCATTATGTGGACAAAATGGAAAATTAACTGGATTCTGTATTGTAGGTTTGTTGTTTTTTTTCCTCAAAAGTGACCCACTTCACAGCAGAACTGATCTTTTCTCCTAGGGAATAGTAATACTTTAAAGTGTAGATCAAGAGTGGTCTTATAAGTGTATAAGAATTGCAAGTATAAAAGAAGCAGTTTTTTGCACATTTAGAATGAGGGTGGTATTAGTGGTAAAGAACCCGCCTGCCGCTACAGGAGACATGAGGCCTGGATTCTGTCCCTGGGTCGGGAAGATCCCCTGGAGAAGAATATGGCAGCCAACTCCAGCCTGGAGAATCCCATGGACAGAGGAGCCTGGTGGGCTATAGTACATAGAGTCGCGAAGAGTTGGAAATGACTTAACATGCATGCAATTTCATATAACTTTTCTGGAAAAAAATGTGGCAACATGGTACCAAATATAAGACAGAGGTACACTTTGTTACAGATATTATTAGAGATTTACCTTAAGGAGAACATCTTTTAAGTGTGAAAAGCTAGACACACAAAGGTGTTCCCACAAGAATTTTAATAATCACAAATTGCAAAAAACTATAATATCCCTCAAAGGTGGACGAAGAGTTACATAATGTATGGCACAGTCACACCATGGAATATTTTCAGCCATTAACAAAAATAATGTTGAACGATGTTTATTACTGCAGAAAAGGGTTTATGACACACAGCATAGAATTTATGTACTGTAAAATTACTGTGTGTGTAAGAGAAGTCTAGACTGAAGGGCACCGCAGATCCATGCGCCCTGGTGTTCCAGCAGCACTGTTTACAACAGCCAAGACATGGAAGCCACCCGAGTACCATCCACAGAAGGATGGATAAAGAAGACGTGGAACATGCGCACAATGGAATGTTACTCAGCCCCAAAGAGAATGAAACCGTGCGACTTGCGGCGCTGTGGATAGACCTAGAGATGATCCCACGACGTGAAGTAAGTCAAAAAGACAAGTGTCATATGTCACTGATATGTGAAATCTAAAATATGACACAAATGAACCCATTTACAAAACAAACTCACAGACACAGAACAAACTTAGGGTTACCAAAAGGGATGGGAAAGGACAAGCTGGAGTTTGGGGTTAGCAGATATAAACTATTGCACATATAGTAGGTAAATGACAAAATCCTACTGTATAGCACAGGGAACTATACTCAGTAACTTGTAATAAACTATCTCAATGGACATGAGTCTGAGCAAACTCCAGAAGGTGGTGAAGGGAAGCCTGGCATGCTGCAGTCCATGGAGTCTCAAAGGGTCGGACATGACTGAGCCACTGAACAACAAATAATGGAAAATAATATGAAAAAGAATATATAAATAAATCACTTTGTTGTACACTAGAAACTAATACAACATTGTAAATTATACTTTAATTAAAATTTTTTTAAAGAACAAAGTTCATCAAACCGTTGAGTACCCTTTACTACATGGTAAAATCATAACTTTTACTCTTTGTACTTTCTTTAAAGCTGAACACAGGTGGTTTAAACAACAACAA
>SJYV01031627.1:0-15801 GCA_006410875.1 Neotragus pygmaeus
GTTCTGCACTCACATGCACAGCATGATCAAACAGCTTGACCTAACATGAGGAACAGGAAAGGCCTGGGCGCTGGGCAACAGCAACCAATTTTGAGCCCTGCGTGTTTGGCACCTGGGAGACCCTTTTCCTCGCACAGTCCCCTGACTTGCCTTCTGACCTCAAGAAAGGTTTGGCCCTCGCTCGTATGGATAGCAAGCCTGCACAGAGCCTCCTCTCCGTAGGGATCACGGCCTACCGTCACACAGCTTGCTTTGGCTTCCTGTCGTCAGCTGGAGGAGCTGGTTTTGGCATTGACCTCATTTGAATCTGCGTCTGGTCCTTCCTTGGTACATGGCCTCAGGCACATTGCTTCACCCTGCTGACCTGCAATGCTGTAATCAGGAAAATAACAATGACATGACTAAGTTATTATGCTATTATATCATTATTATATATTGTTAATAATGATAGGCACTAGACAGGTCGGCCAGTGCTCTTCAAGGGATGCAGAGTTTAAGGACCCCATTTAACATTGCTTAAGTTTATTTCTAAATCTCTGCATCTTCTATTTGGGCAAGGGGATAAGGAATTTCTGGATGCCTGGAACAGCGTCTCTGGAAAGCAAAGAAACATAAATATTTTTCAGATCCACTTTTTTTTTCACTTTCATTTTTTTAAGTTGAGGTGAAATTCACAAAAGGAAAAATTAGCCACTTAAAGTGTAGAGCTCAGTGGCATTAAGTGCACTCAAAACGTACAAACATCCCCTGTAGCTAGTTCCAGAACACTTTCATCACCCCAAAAGGAGACCCTGGACCCATTAGTGGGTACACTCACTCCCCATTACTCCCTCCCCCTCTCAGTCCCTGGTAACTATTCATCTGCTTTCTGTCTCTATGAATTTGCCTGTTCTGGATGTTTCATACGTGGAATCATTCAGCAAGTGGCCTTTTGTGTCTAGCTTCTTATATTCAGTGTAATGGTTTCAAACTTCATCCGTGTTTTAACATGTGTCACTATGCTCAGTCATGTCCAATTCTTTGTGACCCCACGGACTGTATCCCACCAGGCTCCTCAGTCCTTGGAAGTCTCCAGGCAAGAATACTGGAATGGGTAGCCATTGCCTTCTCCAGGGGATCTTCCCCACCCAGGGATCAAACCCAGGTCTCCCACGTTGTAGGCACATTCATATCTCAGTGCTTCATCCCTTTTTATGGCTGAATAATATTCCAAGATCTAGAGGACCACATTTTTTTTATCTGCTGATGGACATTTGGGCTCTTTCGACCTTTGGGTGATTGTGACTAGTGCTGCTGTGAACATCTGTGTACAGGTATTTGTTTGAGTCCCTGTTTTCAGCTCTCTGGGGGTCTACACCTGGGAGTGGAATGGCTGGATCTTATAATAACGTTATGTTTAACTTTGGGGGAGCTGCCTGGTCAAATCCATTTTGAAAAGGCTCACGTGGGATGGAGACAGTACTGGGACTTCTAGCCTTGACCACACCCCCCACCGCTGCCCCAGGATATTTCTTCTGATGACATTGATTTGAACCTGTACAAGCACAATCTCATGTCTTCCCCTCAGACACCCCATGATGGCTCTCTCTACCAAACGCTTTCTCCCCCTGTTCCAGGAACACAGGGCTTTTCCCACTTCCCAGTGGGAGCCAAGCCATGGGATGGATGAGTGACGCTGCAGCTTTGACAGGACGGAACACACCTGGACGGTGCAATCAGCCCCCTTTACAGATGAGGAACCTGAGGCTCCCTGCCATCACACCAGCCCCCTCCCATCCCCAGTTCTTCAACATCTATGCTCGTCAACCCTGGGCAAATGCTGGCTTGTGGTCCCCGAACTACAAATGCTTTTCTGATTGAATCTGGGGGAGGGAGGTTAAACAAAAACTTAAAGAGTGATAGGCCCTGATGGAAAAATATCTACAGTATCATGGGGTCAGTGGTGTCCCCCCTAAAAAACACCCCCACGTCCTAACCTCCCATATCCGTGAATGCGACCTTCTTCCCAGGATGCATAGGGGCAAAGAATCCACTAATGCAGGAGGCGCAAGAAACTTGGGTTCAATCCCTTGGTAGGGAAGATCCCCTGGAATAGGAAATGGCAACCCACTCCAGTATTCTTGCCTGGGAAATCCCATGGACAGAGGAGCCTGGCGGGCTGCAGTCAACGGGGTTGCAAAGAGTCGGACACGACTGAATGAGCATGTGCACACGTGATTAAATGAAAGATCTTGAGATCATTCTGGATTTAGAATGGACTCTAAGTCCAGGGACAGGTGTCTTTGCAGAGAAAAAGAAGGGGAAACAGAGAGAAAGGCAGGCCACATGAAGATGGAGGAAGAGAAAGGGGTGATGCGCCCACAAGCCAAGGAATGATGAGGGCAGGTTGCTGGCAGCCATCAGAAGCTGGGAGAGAGGTGGGACAGATTCTCCCTGTGAACCTCTGGAAGGAGCCAACCCTACCCACACCTTCATCTCAGACCTTGGCCTTCAGAACTGAGAGACAACACATGTGTGTCTGCGACGCTACCCAGTTTATAACCATTTTTTAAAGCAGCCACAGCAAGGTGGGGACAGGAGGGGTGGTCGGGGGTCTCTGCACACTGAACCTGGCCTGACTGTGACTGAGATTGCCCACTGAGGCTGAGGTTCCCTGGGCCCAGCAGGGAGTAAGGCGTGCCCACAAACAGCCAGGGTGGAGCAAGATGAATGCCATGAAAGAGGTACAATTATTATCATTCTCATTCTCATTATTGTTGAGTCATACGTGGTCTCCGTGAAATGGGGGCTCATTATTCCCCCTACTCCAGCCCATCCCTCCCTTCCCCACGCCAGTTAATGGAACCCCCTTCTTTCGCCGAGGCTAGAGTTGCCAGATCAAACATAAGACGCCCAGTGAAATATGAATTTCAGAGAGCTGAGGAAAGATGTTTTCATATAAGAATCTCCCCATATAACTGCCTTCCCCTCCCCATGCTTAGCCTAGAGCTGTTGTTTTTACAAGTAACCTTTCTTTTTTTTGGCTGTGCCACGTGCATGTGGGATCTTAGCTCCCCAACCAGGGATTGAACCCGAGCCCCCTGCAGTGGACTGAACCTGAGCTACCTGCAGCGGAAGTGTGGAGTCTTAACCACTGGAACGCAGAGCAACGAAGCTCGCGCTCCAGACCCTGGGAGCCGAAACTGCTGAGCCCACAGGCCTAGAGCCCGTGCTCTGCACAAGAGAAGCCCCTGCAAAGGGAAGCCCACGCACCGTAACGAGGAGCGGCCCTGACTCAGTGCAACCGGAGAAAGCCCACGCGGCAGTGAAGACCCAGCACGGCCACAGACAAATACGTAAACAAACACAACCCCTGGGCCACCAGGGAAACCCCTACAAACAACCTTTTCCTTTTGGAGTGACCTAATTGCAGAAAAGCTGCGATGCTCATACGCAGAGTTCCCAAGTCTCCCTGACTCAGTTTGCCTGAAAGTTAATGTCTCATAAGACCACGGTGTGTTTGTCGAGACTGAGAAATTAACACTGGGCAAGACTGTTGATGCTACACTGCAGACTGTATGCGATGCCCCCGCCTCATCCACGAGTGTCCTTTTCGGTTTTGGGTCCCGTCCAGCGGTTAGTCATCACGTCGCCACCGTCTCCTCTGGTCTGTGACAGTTTCTTGGGTCTGGTTTCTCCATCACCTTCACACTCCTGTGGAGTGCCAGCTGGGTGTCCCCCAGGACCACAGAATGTTCGCCCATCTGGGTTTGTCTGCTGTTTTCTTGTGACTAGATGGGGGGATTTGGGGAGAGGGCCACCGAGGTGAGGGGTCCTCCGTGTCACACCGTCCCAGGGGTCTCTGATGTCGTCATGACTTCTTACTGTGATGTGAACACTGCGCTTCATGCTTGGGGGCACCATGAGCATCCCCCCTAAACATCTTCAGGAACCAGACGGAGCTTCGGTTCCTTGAAAGCGGAAGACAGGCGAGCAACAGGATGCACCAGGCACTGGGCCAGGCCCTGGGATGAACCCACTTCGAGTTGCTGGAAGACAGATTTTAGAAAATGAATTATCTTTGGTTGCGCTGGGCCTTCACTGCTGTGCACGGGTTTTCTCCAGTCGCGGCAAGCAGCGGCCACTTTTCGTTGAGGAGCGAGGGCTTCTCATTGCAGTGGCTTCTCTTGTTGCTGAGCGTGAGCTCTAGGTGCATAGGCTCAAGAGTTGGAGCACACAGGTTTAGTAGTTGTGGACCCCGGGCTTACTTAGTTACCCAGCAGCATGTGGAATCGTTAAGGATCCGTGTCCCCTGCAGTGACAGATGGCTTCTTAACCACCGGATCACCAGGGAAGTCTCAGATGGCAGATTTTAATGGGAGAAAGTGGATGTAGAGGAACTTCTCCGACTGCAGAGCCTGGAGTCCTGAAACGGTCCTCTTATCTTCTGCCCAGTTTCCCGAGACTGCATACTTTGCAGCTTCTTTAAGCGATGAGAGAGGCAGCCATTTTTGAGAAGTGTGCCTGAAGCATGTTCCTCTAATTTAATAGCCCGAAGAACTTGGTCTGAGCCATTTTAACTCTCGGAATGGATTTCATCTTCACAGCAGCTCTGTGATGTTACGCAAATTCTCCCAAGGAGAATGGAGGCTCAAAGAGCCTCTTGAAGATCACAGAGCAGCTTGGATTTGCTTGCTCCCACCAAATCTGCTCCCTATCGCAAGAAACCTTAGTGGTTAAGTTGCATCTTCCCTAGAATATGTTCTTTTTTTACTTAATCCATTTATTTGGCTCAGTAGTAAAGAATCCACCTCCAATGCAGGAGACCCAGGAGACTTGGGTTTGATCCCTGGGTTGGGAAGATCCCCTGGAGGAGGAAATGGCAACCCACTTCCTGGGAAGCCCCATGGACAGAGGTGCCTGGCAGGTTATTGTCCTTGGGGTCGCAAAGAGTAGGGCATGACTCAGCAACTGTGCACGCATGCCTACACGTTTTAGTTAATTATTTTGGGCCGTGCCTGGTCTTTGCTGCTTTGTGTGGGCTTTCTCTAGTTGCGGTGAGTGGCAGCTTCTCTTGTTGCAGGACACAGGTTCTAGGGCAGTCAGACTCAATAGCTGTGGCACATGGACTTAGCTGCTTTGCAGCATGTGGGATCTTCCCGGACCAGGGATCGAACCGGTGTCCCCTGCATTGGAGGCAGACTCTTAACCAGTGGACCACCAGGCAAGACCTAGGATATGATTTTAAAAGGTTGGGGGTGGGGGCAGGCCATGAGAACTGGGTCAGGGGGCCCTGCGAGCAGGATTTTCCAACCTCGGTGCTGCAGACATTTGGGGCCGGATGGGACTGCCCTGTGCAGTGTAGGGGGTTGAGCAGCATCTCTGGTCTTCAGTGACCAGATGCCAATAGCATCCTCTAGTCATGACAACCAAAAATGTCTCCAAGCTTTCCCCAAGGGAGCAGAGACCCTCCATGCAAACACAGGAGGCAAGGCTGCTACTCAGCTGTGATTTGCATTTCCAGCAAACCCAGGAGCCCAGCTGGGCGGTAGGCCCGCTTCCCAGCTCTGGGAGGAAATCTCCCTCCATCCATTGTCACCATCAGCAGCCAGCTTGGAAGACGCTGGACATTTGCAATTTAATAAAAGTCTGGGAGCCTTGTACTCAGTGATCAGTACTGTTTACACCAAACAATGACTGAGGAATTGCAGAAAGCCTGTCACATGTGGGTGCGTGAAGAGCAAGAAAAACCAGAGGGCCGTCAGCTCTCCTGACTCATATGCTGCTGTGCTGGGAGTTCGGCCAAACGCTGACTCACGACGATGTCATACCTGTGCTGAAGCCCAGGGACGGCACCCTTCTGAGAAAATATTGGCTCAAGACATGGCCATTCGGGTCGGCCCTGTGCTTGCTCGCAGCACCCAGGGTGTGAAGGGGTGTGGGACCCACGATGGCTTTGCGCCCTCCTGGGGAGCCCCGGGCTGTTTGCAGGAGGCAGGCTGAGTCAGCCGTGGAGGGTGGTGCTGGGGCGAGACTCCTGGAGACGGAGAAAGGGGGAGGGGAGCAGAACTTCAGATATGCACCGTCCGGTTCTGTGTATTCATTTTCGTCTTTAACTTAAAAATTTTTTGAGATGATATTCCTATCACATAGAATTAACCTGGGCTTCCCTGGTGGCTTAGAGGTAAAGAATCTGCCTGCCAGTTCAGGAGACTCCAGTTTGATCCCTGGTCTGGGAAGAACCCCTGGAGGAGGAAATGGCAATCCACTCCAGTATCCTTGCCTGGGAAATCTCATGGACAGAGGAGCCTGGGGCGCTACAGTTCATGGGGTTGCAGAGTCAGACACGACTTACTGACTAAACAACAACAAAAATTAACCTGTTTTAGTCCTGCTATAACAAACTACCATAGACCGGGTGGCTTAGAAACAGCAGGACTTTGTTTCTCAAAGTTCTAAGATCAAGGGGCCGGCTGATTTATTTCACTCCATTTGTTTTCAAGGCCCACCTATATGAGCACGTGAATCAGGGTTTCATTCCTTTTTAAGGCGGGATAGTATTCCATTGTGTAGAGGAACCACATTTTTTAATCTCTTCCTCAGTTGATGGGTATATATATATTTCTTGGCTATTGTGAGCAGTGCTGTTCCACATTTGTGTGTACGAATATTTGTTTGAACACCTGTTTTCAGTTTTGGGGGGTCTGCACTTAGGAGTAGAGTTGCTGGGTCATGTGATAATTCTATGTTTAAACTTTCAAGGAACCAGCAAAGTGACTTCCATGGCGGCTACAGCATTTCACATTCCTACCAGCAGTGCACAAATGTTCCAATTTCTCCACACTAACACTTGTTATTTTCCTGGGGTTTTTTGATTTTTTTTTTTTTTTTTTTTTGGTGGGGGAGCAGGAGGCAACCTAGTGAATTTGATTTACATCTACTTTAAAGCATCTGCTCTGTATAGACTCTGTCAAGTATTATGGGGGTGGGGGGAAGGGGAGTGGTCCCTGGGGTCTACAAGAATTTGTGTGGACTCTTGGAACAGCGGGAGCATATGTCTCTTGACCAGGCTAGGAGGGGCATCCAGGAAGACTTCCTGGAAGAAATGGGTCAGACAGAGCTCCACTTGTGGCTCAGACGGTAAAGAATTCATCTGCAGAGCAGATGGACCAGGATTCGATCCCTGAGTTAGGAAGATCCCCGGGAGAAGGGCATGGCAACTCACTCCAGTATTCTTGCTTGGGGAATCTCATGGACAGAGGAGCCTGGAGGGCTACAGTCCATGGTGTCTGCAGAGTCAGACAGGACCGAGCGACTGACACTTTCACAAGGGTCTTGCGCTATGGCCCATGGGTCAACTGCCTGTTTTTACAAATAAAGTTTTTGTTTAGTTTTGCATGCACTGGGGTCTTCATTCCTGCGAGCAGGCTTTCTCTAGCTGCAGCAAGCGGTACCCTTAAGTTACGATGCCTGGGCTTCTCACGGGGGTGGCTTCTTTTGCGGCAGAGCACAGGCTGTAGCGGGCAAGGGCTTCAGTGGGTCCCAGGGTCCAGAGCACAGGCTCAGTAGTCACGGCTCACGGTCTTAGGTGCCCTAGGGCGTGTGGAAACTTCCCGGACCAGGGATCAAACCCATGTCCCCTGCATTGGTGGGTGGATTCTTAACCACTGGGCCACCGGGGAAGCCTGCAAAGAGAACTGTATTGGAACACAGCCACGCTCACTCATTTACATGTTGCCTGTGTCTGCTTTTCACTATAACAGCAGAATTGAGTCATTTCAAGAGAATGTATGACTGAGAAAGGTAAAAATGTTTATGTCAGGCTCTCTATAGAAAAACTTTGCCAGCTCTTAAGCCAAGAAGGATCAGTGCGTACATCAGTCCGACTCATGAGCTGGCATGATCAGGAGTGGCGTTCTAGTGTTCTCTCTGGTTGGGTTGTCCAGTACCTGAGAGGAGTGTGAGAGATCACGCCAAGGAGTTGGGGGTGGGGGNTGTTGAGTCTGGCCCAGAGGGGAGAAAGAGAGTGACGAGGGAATTGGTCCTCTGAGGTCCCTCCTGCCAGGAGGCCCTGTTTCCTGCTGAAGGCTACGCTGCCCTCCCCAGGACACGCTTCCTGCCCCTTCCTCACCCCCGCTGCCTTGGGGTGTCCCCCCAGCGCTGCTCATCCTGGAGGCTGGACCAGCCTGGCTAGCTTCCCAAAGCCTGTCCCTTTGCCTCTCCTCCTCAGTCACCCAGGGTGAGCATCTATCTGGGCTGTGTTCTGGGGGATGCATGGACCCACCTGTCCCCAAAAGGATTTTCTCCTTTTTTTTAGTGGGTGAAAACAGAACAACTTATTTTTTTATGGACTGAATTTTATGTCCCCTCAAAATTCACATGTTGATCTCCTAACCCACAATGTGATGGGATTAGGAGGTGGGGCCTTGGGGAGGTGATTACGTCATGAGGGTGGAATCGTCATGGATGGGATTAGCACCCATATAAAAGAGACCCCAGAGAGCTTGCTCACCCTTTCTGCCATGTGTTGTTCAGTTGCTAGGTCATGTCCAGCTCTGTGACCCCATGGACTGCAGCACGCCAGGATTCCTTGTTGTTTACTGTCTCCCAGAGCCTGCTCAAACTCACGTCGTTGACTCAGTGATGCCATCCAACCGTCTGATCCTCTGTCGTGCCCTTTTTCTCCTGCCTTCAATCTTTCCCAGGATCAGGGTCTTTTCAAATGAATCGGCTCATTGCATCAGGTGGCCAAAAGATTTGAGCTTCACCTTCAGCATCAGTCCTTCCAATGTGTATTCAGGGTTGATTTCCTTGAGGACTGACTGGTTTNCTCCTGCCTTCAATCTTTCCCAGGATCAGGGTCTTTTCAAATGAATCGGCTCATTGCATCAGGTGGCCAAAAGATTTGAGCTTCACCTTCAGCATCAGTCCTTCCAATGTGTATTCAGGGTTGATTTCCTTGAGGACTGACTGGTTTGATCTCCTTGCTGTCCAAGGGACTCTCAAGAGTCTTCTCCAACACCACAATTCAAAAGCACCAATTCTTCGACACTCAGCTTCTTTATGGTCCAACTCTCACATCTGTACATGACTGCTGGAAAAACCATAGCTTTCACTATCAGGACCTTTGTTTGCAAAGTGATGTCTCTGCTTTTTAAAGCTGTCTAGGTTTGTCATAGCTTTTCTTCCAAGGAGCAGGTGTCTTTTAATTTCGCAGCTGCAATCATTGTTCACAGTGCTTTGGGAGCCCAAGAAGATAAAATCTGTCACTGTGAGGACATATATATTGTATCAGTGTATATATCAATATATGTTGTATGCAGCTGGGAATCAGGCTTGTGTCAGAACCTGACCATGCTGGGACTTTGATCTCAGGCTACTGGCCTTCAGAACTTTGAGAGGTGAAAATCAGTTGTTTTTAGGGACTTCCCTGGTACTCCAGTGGTTAAGACTCTGCACTGCTAGTGCTGGGGGCCGGGGTTTAATCCCTGCAGGGAATTAGGTTCTGTGTGCTGCAGCTAAGAGCCCCTATGCCACATTCAACTGAAGATCCTGCATGCTGCAACTGAAGATCCCAGATGCTGCGGCTAAGACCTGGCTCGGACAAATAAATGAAAAAAAAAAATTTTTTTTTTTAATCTACTGTTTACAAGCCACCAGGTCTATGGTATTCTGCTAACAGCAGCCTGTGCTGATAGAGGCAGTCTGTATTATCTCCCAGTTTACAGGTCAGGAGCCCAGCATGGCATAGTTGGTCCTCTACACAGGGTCCCACAAAGCTGCAGTCACGGGGTAAAAAAGCAGAGCCATCACTTTGCCAGCAAAGGTCCAGGTGGGGGAGCCTCACCTGAGACTTGGGGTCCTCCTCCCCGGGTGCGGGCAGAATCCAGTTCCTTGTGGGTGCAGGACTGAGCCCCCCGGCTCCTGTAGGCTGCCTGTTCTTCCTCCTTACAGCCTGGCCACAGGCTTCCTCAAGGCTCATGGCATTGCAGTTCTCTGCTGCTTCCAATTTCTGCCTGCTAAACCTTCTTCCCTAGAAGAATTGTCCTTCAAATACTTAGTTTAATTTTGGATTGTCCAACGTTGTTTTTGTGAAATTGTGGTAAAGTATACATAACAGAAATTAGCCCCCCTTTTATACTTTGTTTGATATTTAAAATTTAAAGTGTAGTTGATTTACAGTGTTGTGTTAGTTTTAGGTATACAGAAAAGTGATTCAAATATATATATATATATATATATATATGTACACACACACACACATATACATGTGTATGTGCTAACTCTTCAGTCATGTCCAACTCTTTGCGGCCCTCTGGGCCATAGTCCACCAGTCTCCTCTGTCCATATGTGTGTATGTGTGTATATATATATATATATATATATATATATATATTCCTTTTCATATTCCTTTCCATTATGCTTTATCACAGGATATTGAATATAGTTCCATGTGCTATACAGTAGGACCTCGTTATTTATCCTTTCTATATATAATAGTTTGCATCTGCTAATCCCAAATCCCCAGTCCTTTCCTTCCCCACCCCTCTCCTTTGGCAACCACAAGCCTGCGAAGTCATACTTTAAAAGTTGAAGGTAAGAGTAATAGAAAAATATGAGTCCAGGAAGCTATGCTTTTGAATTTTGAGAACATTTCTCCTATTTTATATTAAACACAGTAAAAATAGTGCTTTCAGTCTTAGAAATATCTACTGCTATGGAGAATTCCCTAGCAGAACACTGGTTAGAACTCCAAGCTTTCACTACCAAGGGTACAGGTTCAGTCCCTGGTCAAGGAACTGAGATCCCACAAGCTGTAAAGTGAGGCCTATGTATAGGCCTATGTACTGTGTGTGTGTGTGTGTGTGTGTGTAAATATATATATATATACACATATATATTACTGTGAACTGAGAGGGTAAAGATTGAATTCCCGAGTGTGAATAGGTTATATTCCAAAACTTTATTAACATATCAGTTGTGGAGCTTCAGACTAGTTTCCATTGACTAAAGTAAGGAACTTGATTTTTCTGAAGGAAACAAGGCTCTGAATTGTCCATAGGCATGCATGCTAGCAGGTAGAAGCTGGTTGAACTCCTTCCAAGCTCAAGTACAGTGTTGATAATCCCCATAAGGACCAATGGGAATGGTGTCTGAATAGAAAATATCTTTTCAGAGTGGTGAATAGGGTTGCTCAGGACACTTCTTCCATTACTTATAGGAGCACTTCATCAATAATTACCTGTAGCACCTTCTATGACCTGGGAAGAAAGTTATGGAGCAGGGTTGAGGCTGAAGTTCTGGGCTGGGTGTCCCAAGTGAAGTGTGGAACTGGAAGCAGCAAGAAGCCCTGGAGGTTTCTTACCTTCCCCCTGCTCTGTGAAGAAGGGAATGGGGCTAGGCGGAGGCCATCTCCTTCATTTCTCTGCTACTCTGCTCTTGATTATCAATGAAACTAGGAAGAAAAAAGAGGGGGAGGGCCAGAGATAGAGAGGGTACTTGAAAACAGAGTATAAATGAAGGGGTTCCGGCAAGTCCTAGTTTTCTACTTACCAATTTGAGGACTTAAGACACTCAGTCCATGAGTCTGAGATGTCTCATCTGTTATATTCTGATGATAATACTACCTATGCTTATGGTACTGTTCTTAGTGAAGTGGCCCACAATAGGTGCTCATTAAATGTCTGTTGTCTGTAGATTACCACCGGAGCTACAGCAGCAGTGGGTCAGAAGGGGCAGTACTGTGAGGAACTCTTGCGTGAAGACCACACATGTGGCAAACGTATGTGACTGTCTATTCAAAGCATTAAAAGCAGCAGGAAAGCCCTGACAGTTTGAAATGCAAATGAAAGCAGTCAAAGCTGAAAGAAGCACCTTTTATGATGTTTTTTGTCCTTTCTGCAGGTGTTTCCCCTTACAGAAGTATTTACATTATTGATTTTTGTGTGAAAATGGATATGAAATACTAGGCATAATATTTCACAAATAGGCATAGAACACAAAGTACTACGATCCTGTCTTTAAAAAGAAATTAATATGACAGCAGAAGTCTTAAATATGACCTTAAAGCATTATTACAAAATTGTACTTAAAACTTGATAATTCAATATTGACAGTGTATTTTGATTTTCCACTGCTTAAGATTAAAACAAATACCCTTAATTAAAAAGCCATAATTTCATAATACCTTTTTAAAAGGCATGATATAGTAGAAAAAAGTACTCTGAAATCATTTTTTCATACATATATATATATATGCCCACATATAAAATAAATATTTGGGCTTCCCAGCTGGCACTGAACTGCCCAGAAACTGCCTGCCAATGCAGGAAACATAAGCAAAGTGGGTTCAACCCTTGGGTTGGGAAGATTCCCCTGGAGGAGGGCAAGGCAACCTCAGTATTCTTGCCTGGAGAATCCCCATGGTCAGAGGAACCTGGTGGACTACAGTCTATGGGGTTGCAAAGAGTTGGACACAACTTAAGCAGCTTAGCATGCACACATAATATATACTCATATTGGTGCTATTTATACCTTTACTGAAAAGGTGTCTGTGTGCCAGCTGTCAGCAAACCACCCTATTCTTGTTTGTTCTTTTCTTCTACTCTCCAGCATCTCCATTTAATCCACACGTATTCAAAGTTTATTTTGTTTTTTTCTTTTTTTTTTTAATTGAGACACAGTTGATTTGCATTATTGCCTTAGTTTCAGATGTACAGTGTGTGGGGAGGGTGTGGGGGGTGGTGTGCAGTCAGTCACTCTCAATAACTCTTTGCTCCCCTTTGGACTGTAGCCCACCAGGCCCCTATGTCCATGGGATTCTCCAGTATCCCTAGAATACTGGAGCAGGTTGCCGTGCCCTCCTCCCCGGGACCTTCCCGACCTGGGCAGACTGAACCTGTGTCTCGTGTCTCCTGGATTGCAGGTGGATTCTTTACTCACTGAGCAGTACAATATAGTGATTGAGTATTTTTGCAGATAAATATAGAAATGAGTTTTCAAAATTTTGTTTGCATTTTGTTTGTGTTTGGGATGAGGAATTTGTTTTTATTTTGTGGCTAGTGTAGAATTAAAGAATGTAGTACCCTGTGATGTTTAAAGTACTTCTGGTCAAAAAACCTCTCATGTTTTCCTCAGATTCCTACTATCTGAACTCAGCTCTCTGGAATTTATTTGGAACTAACATGTTTTATGATGAAAATCACTTTGTTTTACCATAGGCTACTCATAAGTGCTTATAGCCTCACTCAGATAAACATAAATTTTCAAGGGCAAATTCATGTACCTAGGTCTTTGTATCGGGATCATCAATTGTTTTAAATTATTTATAGGATTTTTTTATTTATAAGTGGTTATGTGGTTTAATTTTCTCAAGCAAATAGTGTCAGAAGATATATAATGAAAAGTAATTCTCTTTTCCTGGGACTTTAGTCCTCTTCCTAGAGGTAACCATGTCGTTTATATACACACACTTCCAAAAATTTTGTGGTCTTAACTAGCATATATGTTAATATATTTAGTGTGTTTAACAGGAATGGAATGATATTATACATACACACGTCTGGCTCTGAATAGCTTGATTATTAAGGTATATTTTATTTTTTAACAAACATCATTGTGGTATTATTTACATACCATAGAATGCACCAGTTATGTGTGTGCTCAGTGGCTCAGTCAGCTCTGAGTTGTGAGTGGTCTGAATGGTCTTGAGACCAACTCTGAGTGGCCTCAGTCCAACTCTGAGACCCCACGAATTGGAGTCCACCAGGCTCCTCAGTCCATGGAATTTCCCAGCCAAGAATACCAGAGTGGGTTGCCATTTCCTACTCCAGGGGATTTTCCCTGTCCAGGAATTGAGCCCATGTCTGTTGCATCTCCTGCTTTGGCAAGTGGATTCTTTGCCAGTACACCACTAGGAAGCCTCAATTATTAATATAAGTATATATTTCAATAGGTTTTGCTATAGTAATTTAGCTGTGCAGCAATCACCATAATTCTTAGAACTTCCATCATCTTAGTTCCCTCAGCCCCTAGATAATCATTAATATGCTTTCTGCATAGTTTTGCTTTTCTAGACATTTTTGTATGTGGAATCTTACAGACTAAATTTTATTTAACATAATGCTGTTGCAATCTACCAATGCAGGAAAAAGAATGAATAGTTTGTTTCTTCTTATTCCTGAGTAGGATTACGTTGTATAGGTATACATTAAAAAAAAATCTGTTCACCAATGGAAGGACATTTGAGTTATTTTCAAGCCTGACATTTATAAATAATACTGTTGTGAACATTTACCTATAAGTATTTGTGAGTGCATATATTTTCTCTTTTATTGAGTAAATACCTAGGGGTCTGTTGAGTTATATGATAAGTATATATTTAAAGTATTCAGAAATAGCCAGAGTGTTTTCCAAAATGGCTATACCATTTTACATCCCGACTACCAATGTGTAAGGTTTTCAGTTTCTGCCCATTGTTGCCCATGTTTGGTACAGTTAGTCGTTTTGATTATAGCCTTTAGGTATAATGATGCCTTTTCTGATTTCAACTTACATTTCTCTAATTTTTTCATATGTTTACCATGGTATGTTTTCATATGTTTATTAACATTAATTATGTTCTTTGGTGACATGCCTACTCAACATTTTGCTCATTTGTATATTTCTTGAGCGGTTTGTCATATTAAGTTGTAAAAGTTCTTTTTATACTCTGAATCCATGTCTTTTTGAAGATAAATGATTTGCAGATATTTTCTCCTATTCTGTGGCTTGTCTCTTCATTTTCTTAATGTTTCCTTTTGAAGCACAAAAGTTTTTTGTTTTGTTTTTATAAAATCCAATTTATCGTTATTTTCTTTTCAGAATCTTTCTTTTGTGTTAGATCTAAGAAATCTTTGTGTAATCCAAGATCACAAAGTTTTCCCTGCTTTCTTCTAGAACTTTTGTAGTTTTAACTCTTACATTTAAACCTGTAAGCCATTTCAAGATAATTATCTTGATAATTTCAAGATAATAGAATAAGGTAATGTCTAAGTGCATTTTGCTGTCTATAGATTTCCAATTGTTCTAGCACTGTTTGTTTAAATTTCCTTGGCACTTTTGTCAAAAATGAATTGGCATAAATGTGGTTTACTGCTAGACTCTATTCTGTTTCATTGACCTGTATGTCTACCCCATGGTCATACCACACTCTCTAGACCAGCTTTATTTATAGTCTTAAAATCAAGAAGTATGAGTCCTCCAACTTTTGCCTCCTTTTTCAAAATTATTTTGGTTATTCTAGACCCTTTGCATTTCCATATAAATTTTAGGGTCAACTTAAAAAAAGTTTTTTTTAATAAAAGGCCTGCTGAGATTCTGATGTTGCATTGAATCTATGGAACAATTTTTGAAGAATTGCTAGTGAATCTCTCCATTAATATAAATGTGGTATACTCTTCATTTATTTGAATCTCCTTTAATTTCGCTTACAATGGTTTGTAGTCCTTAATGTACATATCTGTACTTCTTTTGTTAAATTTATTCCTACCTATTTTATTCTTCTTAAAATTAATGTGAATGGAATTGTTTTCTCAGTGTCATTTTCAGATTGTTTATTTCTAATGTATAGAAATATATATTTTTGTTTTGCTCTTGTACACTGTAACCCTATTACACTCACTTTAGTTCTGGGCTTTTGTGTTTTTTTTCTTTAAATTCCATCAAATTTTCTATATTGTTATTATGTCATCTAGTTCAGTTCAGTTCAGTCGTTCAGTTGTGTCCGACTCTCTGCGACCCCATGAATCGCAGCACGCCAGGCCTCCCTGTCCATCACCAACT
>SJYV01031629.1:0-22832 GCA_006410875.1 Neotragus pygmaeus
ATATATTGAAGAAGAAAATGGCAACCCACTCCAGTGTTCTTGCCTGGAGAATCCCAGGGATGGGGGAGCTTGGTGGGTTGCTGTCTATGGGGTCGCACAGAGTCGGACACAACTGAAGCAACTTAGCAGCAGCAGCAGCATGTAAGCCTTTGGAGTTTTGGTATTGTACATATCCATCCTATACTATCTAATCCTATCCTAATATTGACAATGGTATAGTTATTGGAAGTGAAGTTGCCCTATCAGAAGCCTAAAATAGCTGGCATTGTTTTATTTTAATTGACCAGATGATAGACAATTAAGAAATTGATTCTTGAGAATGAAAGTATAGCAGCCTATGCCAGGCAATGGCAAAATGTTTAATAAAACTCATCAGATATAACTTGGAAGTCAGAACATTTGCTTACTGAACTTTTAGATTTAGAAGATATTCTATTTTTTTTTGGGGGGGGGGCGCTGGTTGAGTAGTCCATTGTTTATTCTTTTTTAACTTTATTTTTATTTTATTTTACTTTACAATACTGTATTGGTTTTGCCATACATTGACATGAATCTGTGTATTGATCACTTTTGACTGGATTTGACCTGGTATTACATGAAAATTATGAACTCAGAAAATAGATTGTTTTCAGGGCAAAATAAAGAGTAATTATGTTTTCCCTGGAGGTTCAGTAGGAAGGAACTCACCTGCTGATGCAGGAGACATAAGTTTGATCCCTAATCTGGGAAGATGCCACACGCCATGGAGAAACCAAGTCTGTGCACCACAACTACTGAGCCTATGCTCTGGAGCCTGATAGCCACAAATACTGAGACCACATGCCTCTACTACTGAAGGCTGTATGCCTTAGAGATTGTGCTCTGCAACAAGAGAGGCCACTGCAATGACAAGCCTGTGCACCACAACCAGAACATTGCCCCTGTTTGCTCCAACTAGAGAAAAGCCCACCCAGCAACAAAGACCCAGCACAGCCAAAAGTGAATAAATAATTTAAAAATTTTTAAAGTAATGCAGAAATCTGAAAAATCATGACATATATTATGAAGCAGTAAAAAGCCTTTTGATTCTTACAGCAGGAGATAAAATCATGAAAATACGGGAATAACAAAGCCCTTTGAAATTCAGCCTGGAATCTAAAGTCAAATTAAGAGTGTAGCCTACTTTCTTATTACTAAAACTTCTCACCTGATTAAGATGATTCAGGAAAATATAGCAGTATAGTGGCATGACGACAAGTAATACTTGTTAGTGCATAAAATAATTTAGGTCAGGAATCAAAGTAAGGGTATAGTTTTTGCCAGAGACATCTGAGAGCTTAATTTGAGAAAGGTTTTCTACCAAAAAAAAAAAAAAAAATTAAAGATAGCAGAAAAAAGAAAGAAAGATAGATAGATAGATAGCTGATCTGAAAGCTATTTAAAAAAAAAAATAACTGGCAGATGGAATTGACTAAATTTGAGTGGCTATGTATAGAGATTGCAGTGCTGCTAAACAGATCACAAGTTTGGACTTGAAAATTCCTGTGACTCTTTGAAAGTAAACAGCCTTTGGGACTCTAGTCTGTGGTGAGAACAAAGGGAACTATAAAAGCTGGGCATATTCCTCAGTAGCTATCGAGGATGAGGGCAAATGAAATATTCCTGTATTAGTCAACTCACTGACATTAACAAAATATCCTTGACTGGGTGGCTTAAACAATAGAAATTTATTTTCTCATAGCCTTGGAGGACAGAAGTTCAAGATCATGTTGGCCCTGAATGACTATATGGATCTAAGCTTCCACATCTACCCAATAAGGATGAAAAGACATGTTTACATGAAGAGCCACTGAGGCCCTAGGTTATATAATATGAGTAAAACCTACTTGGCCTGTCTAATGTAACTAAATTTTACTGAAAATTTGAAGAATGTATTCTCAATTTTAAAAAATCTATAATTTTTGTTCTTACTGCAGTGAAATATAACTGGTAATAATAAGAACAAAAAGCAAATATTTTTAAATTACAGAAATTAAAAACAAATTCTACCCTAGAAATAAGGAAAATCATGCTAATTCTACAAATTAAACAATGTAAATGAAGGAAAAGTGAAAGTGTAAGTGAAGTCGCTCAGTCGTGTCGGACTCTTTGTGACCCCATGGACTGTAGCCTACCAGGCTCCTCCCTCCATGGGATTCTCCAGGCAAGAATACTGGAGTGGGTTGCCATTTCCTTCTCCAGGGGATCTTCCCGAACCAGGGATCGAACCCAGGTCTCCAGCATTCTAGGCAAATGCTTTAACCTCTGAGCCACCAGGGAAGCCCAAAAAAGGAGTAAGTGAAAACTGTGAATTGAAATGCGTCAAAGTTGCCCTCAGAAGAAATACATAAACTTGCATATAAATTTGCCTTCAGAAGAAATATAAGAATTAAACAAATTTAATAAAGAAAAATATGAGAAAACAAACCAGTGAACAATAAACATATTATCTGGTAATTTATAAAATATATATTCATATAAATAATAATCAATTGAAAATACTATACTATGTTCAATGATAGTTGTAACTAGGAAATGCTAATTGACTTTTTAGTTAATTTTATTAGTGATTTTTTTAGTTAATTTTATTGGCAAAAGTTGTAAGATTTTCAGTGTTGGTAAGAGCATGAGGATATCAATTTAATAAACATTCACTGAGACTGCCATATACCTGACAATTGGAATGCAGCATAAGGAACACAGAAAAAAGTCCCCATCTCTGTCAAGTTACTGCAATTACAATTATGTTTTAGAGTTTATTAGAAGCTGAAAAGTGTTAGGAAGAGACACAACATAAGAAAGTAAGAGAAGGAATTACCAGTGGTAAAATGACAAGTTATATTTTGACGTACCCAGGGTCATTGTTGATAATGGGTTTCCACACGGGCTCAGTGGTAAAGAATCTGCCTGCCAATGCAGGAGACGTCGGTTCAATCCCTGGGTTGGAAGATCCTTTGGAGGAGGAATTGGCAACCTACTCCAGTATTCTTTCCTGGAAAATCCCATGGGCAGAAGAGACTGGTGGGCTACAGTCCATGAGGTTGCAAAAGGTAGACATGACTGAGTAGGCACATGGAATATTGATAACAATTAATTGCTTTGAAAATTCAGAAGAATTGCTGACTGCCAGGGTACTGGAGCAAGGTTTGAAGACCTGCTAGCCAAGGGTTAATCTGATTGCTGGGTCAAAGGGTTCCTTGGGAAGAGGCAAGATGACTGGAAGGAGTAGGAAGGCTTGTGGTAAATGCTAGTTACTATACAGGTATAAAATTATTTCCATATTTTATGAATTAGTATGAACATATGCTTGTTTAACATCTGCTTAGTACTAAACTTGAAATAGATTGAAGGAGATCTTTATACTTGATAAATATGAGATGCACTCAGAAATAAGCACAACTCTATTTACATTCTGAATATAGCATCTCTCTAGTTCTCTAGTGAAGTTGCTCAGTTGTATCTGACTCTTTGCAACCCCATGGACTGTAGCCTACCATCTTCCTCTGTCCATGCGATTTTCTAGGCAAGAGTACTGGAGTGAGTTGCCATTTCCTTCTCCAGGGGATCTTCCTGACCTAGGGATTGAACCCAGTCTCCTGCATTGCAGGCGGACGCTTTACCATCTGAGCTACCATGGAAGCCCCCTAGTATGAATATAGCATACATTCACTCAAATACAAACATAACTATACCTACACAATCTATATAAATCTATAAAATCATTAAACAAGTTAAAAGTGAGTCATGTCCAACTCGTTGTGAATCCATGGACTATAGCCCACCAGGCTCCTCTGTCCATGAAGTTCTCCAGGCAAAAATACTGGATTGGGTAGCCATCCCTCTTCAGGGAATCTTCCCAAACCAAGGATGTATGGTATCCAGCATTGCAGGCAGATTCTTTATCATTTGAGCCATGAAGGAATTCCATGAAGAGGCATGTAAGCATATGTCATACTTGTAAAAATTTATGCAAAACTGAAAACAGTAACTGATTCTGGGAGATAAACATGAAATAAAAGTTGAGAAACAATTTTAATATGAATATGAAAGGCAATTTTATTTTTAACTTCTTTATTGTTACTAGTCTCGCCTTTTTATAAGCACAGTGCAGTCATTTTTGTATCACCTGTGTCAATGAAAATATAAAAATCTTTGTTGCATGTGTTGAATACGCTGTTACCCAAATTGAGAGAAAAAAAAACGGACTAAGCAAATACAAAATTTAAAATCAAGCAAAATGAATAAATATTTTATTGATATTTGTTAGCAGAAGCTCACAGACTCCTCAAGGAATGTGAAAGTGACTGAATGTCAATTTGTTGCAAAGAGGTTGCTTTTGCAACACATCAGTGTCACTTCATCCCTGGTTATTTTGATTTCAGTGCAGGCACTGGTTCTCCAGCTCATCAAACACAATAAGCATCTGTTCTTTCAAGTGGAGAGAATCCGGCAGAGGTTGAAAAGCATTTTGTTGACAAGTGTTTTATGCAATATATCTTAGATACTGTCCAGATGATGACATGATATATTTTTCAGGGCACTTCTACATGTATATCATTTTTGCATTCTATAACAATCATTAGCCTCTAAGACCCAGTATATGATAGGCAATTGGAGATTGAAAAAGAATTTAGATCACTTGGCCTTGTTAAGACAGATTCTGTTTTTATAGTGATGATTATATTTGCTATGTTTTGCTGGATTTGCTTTGTGTATTTGGACTAAAATATATGTAATATGAGGTATATAAATGATGTAACAGATTTCACATTGATCATGAACAGGTACTGTGAAAGTTTTTGAGTCACCTAATTTTTCTGTATTCAGTTTATTTCTTGTCTGCAAGGTAGAAGCAAATTTCAAGAAGGGAAGGTTGCTTTAAAACCTTCTAGGACTTTATTGAAAAGATAATTAAAGACTGACTTTGTGCCTGAGAAAATGAGAGATCATAAATACAGTAATTTGTTCTAATTACATAACAAGTCTTTGGTGATGGGATAAGAACTTAGACCTAAACCTGCATATGCAAAAAGTATTAACAACTCTTTTTCAGAGAAAAAAATTAATGCTTTTTGTCAAAGATGATGTGATAAAACTAAGCAAAAGACATTAACAAATATGTTAGTCATGAATGCTCTTCAGCAAAAATATGTGGTGCTTTCTCTTTTAGATGTTGTTTTCAAGTTGTGAAGTAGTGTCGGACTCTTTGTGATCCCATAGATGGCAGCACACGAGGCTTCCCTGTCCTTCACCAAGTCCCGACATTTGCTCACATTCATGTCCATTGAGTCAGTGATGCCATCCAGCTATCTCATCCTCTGTGCCCTCCTTCTCCTGCCCTCAATCTTTCCCAGCATCAGGCCTTCTCCAATGAGCTGGCTCTTCACACCAAAGTATTGGAGCTTCAGCTTCCTCATCAGTCCTTCCAATTAATATCAAGATGGATTTCCTTTAGGATTGACTGGTTTGATCTCCTTGCTGTCCAAGGGACTCTCAAGAGTCTTTTCAAACAGCACAATTCTAAAACATCAATTCTTCAGCACGCAGCCTGCTTTACGGTCCAACTCTCACATTCATACATGACTACTGGAAAAAGAATAGCTTTGACTAGATAAACCTCTAAAACCATAGCCTTGACTAGACAGACCTTTGTTGGCAAAGTAATGTCTCTGCTTTTGAATATGCTGTCTAGGTTGATCATAGCTTTCCTTCCAAGGAGTAAGTGTCTTTTAATTTCATGGCTGCAGTCACCATCTGCAGTGATTTTGGAGCCCAAAAATATAAAGTCTGACACTGTTTCCACTGTTTCCCCATCTATTCCCCATGAAGTGATGGGCCCAGATGCCATGATCTTCGTTTCCTCAATGTTGAGCTTTAAGCCAACTTTTTCACTCTCTTTCACTTTCAGCAAGAGGCTTTTTAGCTCCTCTTTACTTTCTGCCATAAGGGTGGTGTCATCTGCATATCTGAGGTTATTGATGTTTCTCCTAGAAACCTTGATTCCAGCTTGTGCTTCTTCCANTCTGACACTGTTTCCACTGTTTCCCCATCTATTTCCCATGAAGTGATGGGGCCAGATGCCATGATCTTGGTTTCCTGAATGTTGAGTAATTGGACCCAATCTTTACGCCTTTTTCTGATTTCCGCACTCGGCCTGATTCATTTGTTTCCTGTTCTTCTGCTTTCGTAGTCTTCCTGTCAATGTGTCAGTTTTACTTGGCGATCTTGGTTATGTTCGTTGTCAGTCCTTTCTCATGGGGCAGGGCACCCCTGCTCTCACTGGGTGGGGTCCTTCAGCACAGTTTCCTGGGGCCTGTAGGTGTGACTGGGGCAAAGTCAGAGCAGCTAGGTAAAGGCTTCCCATGCGACTGCTTCCCATCTTCAGTTCTGAAGGGCAGGCAGGAAGTGAAGGGCCCCAGGGGGGAGGATGGAGGCGTTCTGCCAGGCCCGCTTTCCCAGGCATCCGCCTGCCCCAGGCAAGTCCTGTGTATCTGCTGTCAACACCCAGGATTCAAGGAGCGCCCAGGAGATCAAGCACCGCAGCAACCTCTGAAATAGGACATCATCAACACTTAGACAGTTTCCACTTTCATTACCTTCTCTACACACCTGGAAATTTTGAAGCAAATTTCAGGGTTAGACTTTTTGGACAATGTCCATAGATGATGCAAGCTGTGCATAAGACATTTTTCACTTGGAACCTGATATAACTGTGCATCATTGCTTGAAGCATTATCCAAGCTCAGTCTGAAAGACTAGATCCAGAATGGGCTTCCCAGGTGGTACTAGTGGTAAAGAACCTGCCTGCCAATGCAGAAGATGTAAGAGATCCCTGGGTAGGGAGGATCCCCTGGTGAAGGGCATGGAAACCCACTCCAGTATTCTTGCCTGGAGAATCCCATGGACAGAGGAGTCCATGGGGCTGCAAAGAGTCAGACAGGTCTAAAGCGGCTTAGCATACGCATGCAAATCCAGAACAGGCCCACCAGGACAGTCGCACGTTGGCCTTCTTGGGCTCTGTGGGGCCCGCAGCATGACGTTGTTTATCTGAGTGGCCGCCCCCACGTTCTATCTGCACGGCGGGTCGCTCCCTCAGCACCTGCTCCATGGAGGTGACGTTAAGGGGCTTCTCACACACATTACCTTTTTTTCTATCCTCAAGACTAACTACTCCAGAGAAAAAGTACCAAAGTCGAATACAGCATCAGAAATGTAGGAAAGGAAAGCCCCGACACCATTCAAGGGTTCCGATTTTAGCTATGGAGCTCAGGTGTGCTGACTTCTCTTGTGGACCAAGCCAGGCTGTTGGTGACTGTTGCACGTCTGTCTTCCCCTTGAGTCCAGGTTCTCGGGTCATGTTTTTGTGTTCCAGGCCTCACAGCAGGAAAGCCCAAGAGTGACTCTGCAGAAACCTCCGCTCTGGCGACCTGGAGTCAGAGCAGGTATCTTGGGGCCCGACCTGCACTGGCCACGTCTGCTCGCCTCATCAGAACGGAAGCTCTCTGGAATCTGCTTGGAGCCCAAACTCAAAACACCGGCATGCAGAACCCGGCCTGCTCCCCAGGGAGCAGTGTATCAGTGTATGGTAGGGGGTGGGTATGATAGTGTGTCAGGCGTGTGTGAGTGCACTAGTGTGTGTCCATGAGCAGGTCTGTGTGAGTGGGAAGTTTCACTCCGCAGGCGTGTCTGAGTGTTAGCCGGGAGGGACCTGTGTGTCTGTGTGTCAGCAGGTCTATGAGCTTGTGTGGATGTCCATGCACTTGTGCTATCGAGTGAAACTGTGTTTATTGTTGTGATAGGAGTGTGTCCGTGTGCCTCTGAGCATTTCCTATTTGTGTGAGTGTGATTGTTGGCATGTGTGTGGGTACAAGTCTGTGGTATGAACTGTACTGTGTATGTGTGTCCACCTGTGGGTGTGAACGAGTCGGAGTGTGTCGGCATGTCTGGGTTCTTCAGCACACTGGCCTGTGTGTGTGAGTGTGTAACACATGCCTGGGCCATGGTGCCTTCACACTACCCAGGCTGACGTCCTGTTTCAAGGACAGGAACCATAGCCTTCCTGTACACGTGGCTTGGGCTGCAGGCTGTGACCTCAGACCTATGACTTGTCTCAGGAGCCAACTGTTTTTTGCAGCAATAGTGAAACTGCTGTACTGATTGTCACACATGATAAAATGATCTCCATTTTTGTTAAAATACATTTTTTTAAAGTTGAAAAGTGAGTATCAACAAAGTAAAAGGCTGGATAGACTAAAAAACCTGGGCTACTAGAGAGAAAAATATTCTAGAATATTGATCTTGAAATGTTGAGCTGCACGTTCAGCGACAGAACTGCAGTTCAAACAAGTTCAAACTTGTTTATGAACATGATCACAGGTGACGGTGGAGTGGTCCTCCCCAGAGCAGCTTTGCAGAGGCTGAAGGGTTTAGCAGGACCCCAATGGGATGCTACACAGATTTGTTAAATTATCACACGTTTCTAACCTGGAGGACAGAATACGAAGTCAGAACACATGTTTAAAGAAGATTCCACAGGGTTTTTGTCTTCCCTGGTAGCTCAGACAGTAAAGAATCCACCTGCCATGAGGGAGACCTGGGTTCGATCCCTGGTTTGGAAAGAACCCCTGAAGAAGCGATAGGCTACTCACTCCAGTATTCTTGCCTGGAGAGTTCCTTGGACAGAGGAACCTGGCAGGCTACAGTCCATGGGGTGACAAAGAGTTAGATACGACTGAGCAACTACACTTTCACTTTCACTTTACGCAGGGTCTTAGGCCAGAGTCTACACATCAACAATGAAGAGATGCTGGAAGGAATATAGTCAGAGCATCCACTATTGGGTGGGGAATCTAATTTGCCCAAACAAAAATTCAATCATGCACTTTTCAGGTCTTCAAAGAGTTTACGTAGCTTGTTAAATGTCTGTCTCATCCATGGCCTGCCTGTTCTTCATCCCTCCCACCTGCTGAGGCAGTTTGAGTGTGGATAGGAAAAGAATTTCCAGACAGAGCATTTCAGAAGGGAGTGATTTTATTGAGAACAAAAGCCAGAGATAAAGCGGGCACTGTGAGTGCAGCAGTCTCATCTCGTGACAGACCAGGGAGAGTCGATAGTTTTCGTTGGTTAATAGCTAGTTTTTACAGCCTCAAGACAAAGAAAATTCCTGCTGGAAGTTTGGTGTTAGGTGGTTGGAGCGCTATAGGGTGAGCACTGGAGTGAACGTCTTATCTAATTGGGGTCAGGAAGCTTGGTAGTGATGATCAGTAGCTTTTGGCAAGGATACCAAGAGGCTCAGTTGGCTTCGGAGCTGACCTTGGTTCTGGGCTCCGTTTGTGTGGCCTCGGGGCGAGGTCTTGCCTCTGCAACCTTGGGGGCAGGACTCAGTCCCTTGCCTTCGGGTCTCAGAGTCCAGGCACTCGGTCCACCTCTGGTCCCCACACTTCCCTCCACCCTCAGTGGGACCAGAGCCCGCCTGACCCTCTTGGGAGGGTGCCTCTGCAAACACATCCAGTTTCCGACCCCTATCATACCTCTTGCTTTTCTCCAGTCCTGCCTGTTTTCTTGGGGAGCCACCCAGGCCTGCAGACGATCCAGAGGCAAGAGAAGAGTGTGAATGGTCTCACACCACAAGTGGCACCTAAAGCACCCAGTGTGGGGGTGCTCTGCTCCCTGGGGGCCCCGTGGGCGCCCCTCCTTCCCCGCATGGCAGCTCCATCATTTCCTGGGCTTCACTGGGTGCCCAATGGGGGCCGTTGTGGAAGGGAATACTGCAGGGGGCCCTGAAGTAAAGCCAGCTCACATTCAGGGTCGGGGCTGGGCCGCCCCCACTCCCCATGGTGGGTGGAGAGGAAGTGGGTGGGAAGGGGGGTCAGAGGCGACCTTCCAGTTATCCAGAGTAAAGAAGCACCCCCTCCCCCGACCGTGGACGGATGGAGAAGGGAGAGCAGGAGGCCTGGATGTCGGAGAGGCAACGAGGAGTGGCCCCCAGCAAGACACGCTGACAGTTCAGGCCGGGTTCACTTATATGGAGAGTATTGTCCAAATACAGAAGAGCTAAAGAGCCTCTTGATGAAAGTGAAAGAGGAGAATGAAAAAGTCGGCTTAAAGCTTAACATTCAGAAGACTAAGATCAAAGAATCCGGTCCCATCACTTCATGGCAAATAGATGGAGAAACAGTGGAAACAATGGCTGACTTTATTTTGGGGGACTCCAAAATCACTGCAGATGGTAACTGCAGCCGTGAAATTAAAAGACATTTACTTCTTGGGAGAAAAGTTATGACCAACCTGGACAGCATATTAAAAAGCATAGACGCTACTTTGCCAACAAAGGTCCGTCCGTCTCATCAAGGCTATGGTTTTTCCAGTAGTCATGTATGGATGTGAGAGTTTTTTTTTTTTTTTTTTTTAATTTTACTTTACAATACTCTATTGGCTTTGCCATACATCGACATGAATCCACCACAGGTGTACACAAGCTCCCAATCCTGAATCCCCCTCCCACCTTCCACCCCACAACGTCTCTCTGGATCATCCCCGTACACCAGTCCCAAGCATCCTGCATCCTGGATGTGAGAGTTTGATTATAAAGAAAGCTGAGTGCTGAAGAATTGATGATTCTGAACTATGGTGTTGAAGAAGACACTTGAGAGTCCCTTGGACTTCAAGGAGATCAAACAAGTCCATCCTAAAGGAAATCAACCCTGAATATTCATTGGAAGGACTAATGTTGAAGCAGAAACTCCAATACTTTGGCCACCTGATGTGAAGAGCTGACTCATTTGAAAAGACACTGATGCTGGGAAAGATTGGAGGCAGGAGGAGAAGGGGATGACAGAGGATGAGATGATTGGATGGACCAACTTGATGGACATGAGTTTGGGTAAACTCCGGGAGTTGGTGATGGACAGGGAAGCCTGGTATGCTGCAGTCCATGCGGTGGCAAAGAGTCGGACATGGTTGAGCAACTGAACTGAATTGATTCCAGGGCCAGGGTGAAAAATCCCCAATTTAATATCACCAAATTGGTATTTACTATGATCCAATTATCTATATTCAGATTTAGCAAGATTAAGCAATTTTGTAAAGAACACAAAATGAAAATGTTTCCCAATTTTTACAACTCAAGGGCTCATTCTGGAAGCAGATCTGAGAATGTAGTCTTCCTGTTAAAAAACAACTTAAAATTTCTCTGGACCAGGGCAAGAAATGTAGCAAGAGCTGCAAATGCAAGCCACGTGTGCTGTGTTCATTTTTCTTGAAGCCGCACAAAAAATAAAAGTGAATGGGTGAGACGGAGTTTAATAGTATATTATATAAACCAAAATAGCCAATATATCATCATTTCAAGATGCAGTTGACGCAGAACCTTATTAACTTATGATTTTACTTACTTTTCCGCACTAAGTCTTAGAAATCCGTTGTGTACCTTGTCCTTAGTGTCCACCTCAATGGACTGGCCACATTTCAAGTGCTCAAGAACACACGGCTACCGCTGGACTGGAGAGTAAACTCTCCAGGGTCAGCAAACATTTCCTGTGAAACCCATATGGTGACCACTTTAGACTTCACTGGCCCTATAGCCTCTGCTGGACTCTGCAGCTGTAAGGAGAAAACAGCCTGTATTATGTAAATGAGAGGGTGGGGCTGAGCTCCAGAAGAAGTCTATTCAAAAGAGATGAATGAAATTCACCACAGACCCCCACAGTGACCAAGTTAAGCTAGAATTCGACTCTTGACCAATGCCAATCAACACTTTAGAATATAACTATCTTTTGCTTCAGTTTCCCAAATTCTGTAGTAATCACGTTATACACGTGTCCTCCCCAAACCCATATATTGAAGCCCTAACCCCCAGTGTGATGGATTTGGGAGGTGGGGCTTTTGGGAGGTTACTAGCTTTAGATGAGGTCACGAGATTTGGGCCCCTGTGATGGGATTAACGCCATTAGAGAGGAAGTTCCCTACAAAAGAGCCTTCAAGTTGTAACCTTTTAAAGGTGCAAATTCGAGGTCCATCAGCTTCAGGTGTTCGTGATGCTGGAGCTGGCTCTGTGTCTCCCTCCCGTTGCTGACGACCCTTCAGCTCCACTATCTCCCACCTCCTCTCCCTCCCTAGTCACTCACTCACTCGTCTTGCCTGTTCACGGATGCCAGCCCCTGAGTGCCAGCTGTTGTAATTAATACTGCGCTTTTCAAGTTCACTGTACTGTAAGACTCAATTTTTTTTTCTTTGGCACGTGGTTGATTTTTTACATATTATTCATGTGAAAAGTATTATAAACCTATTGCTGTACAGTACCACGTAGCCGGTTCTGTGTTGTGTGTCTAGGCTAACTTTGTCGGATGTACAAGCACTCTTTCAGAACAGAACTCATTCATATTAGGGGACTTATTGTAATTAGTAAATTCTGTTACTTACTATAATCTCTACAAAGTAAGAGGACACAGAGAGAGCCCTCCCCTGAACCCGACCTTGTTCAACTCCAGGATTTAACTTCCAGAGCTGAGACTCTAAAGTCTGTTGCTTGAGCTGCTCACACTGTGATACTTTGTTAGAGTGGCCTGAACTGATTAGGATAAGGAGAAGTTTTTAAAAAGATAGTACATAAGGGCATATCAGGGTTTTCCTGGTGGCTCAGGGGTAAAGAATCTGCCTGCAATGCAGAAGCCACAGGAGACGCAGGTTCGATCTCTGTGTCAGGAAGATCCCCTGGAGGAGGGCATGACAGCCCACTCCAGTGTTCTTGCCTGTGGAATCCTATGGACAGAGGAGCCTCAAGGGTTACAATCCATAGGGTCGCAAAGAGTTGGATGTAATTGAATCCACTTAGCATGCAAAGAGAGTTTTTTTTTTTTTAAGTTACTTGAACTCAAGCTATTCATTTTAAAAAAGAAACCTTTAAAAATATTTAAAATCCTTTGCTCTCAGTATGCATGTCTTCTCACAGTGTCAAATTACTCAAATTTATCTCCTAATCAATATATACAAAGATAGATATATATATCCTAATAGATAAACAAAGTAAATAACAGAAAGTTGCTACTCCTGCCTAGCGGTTCTGGCAGTCAAAGGTCAAGGTCATCGAAGGTCATCTTTGGCTCTGTCACCCTAAACGTCACACTGGTGGCGTGCTCCCAGTTGCTTGATTCCGTTTCCTGTCTTTAAAACCTAACTCTGAAATATGCATCTTGCCGGCTTGCATGTGGAAAATGTATGGTGAACACATTGTGAGATGGTATCTTAGCTTCAGGCAGGACCATCCATGCGTTTTTTTCATCAACATAAGAGAGAGATTTTTAATCTCTCTCCATGAACTTTCAGCTTCCTCTATACTATTGACATTTGTTTAACAGAATGACTACATTTCTGTCTTGTTATCTTTGTGTTCAGGGCAACGATGCTAACTTGGAGTGAACAACTTGTTGCTGTTTTATTTATATTTCTTCTAATAAATACCTTGCTCTAATGTTTTTCTCATATGTTAATACTCAATGCATTGTGAATACAGACCAGACCAATGCTGTAACTCAATGAGTAAGTACACGTTTATCTTTTTATGTGTTACCACCCCACCTCTCGTATAGCATCTCTCAATCCCTCCAAGTATAGTTCTGGAGAAGCAGAAAGGAGCCCGGGGCCATGTTTTCCCCCGACATCAGAAAGGGCGCTTCCATGCTTCGTTTCTGGAGGAGCCTGCCTGTAACACGACCTGCTTCTCAGCCAGCAATCATTGCCGTGCCTTAGCTTGATCCGGACCCTGAATCCTATGCACAAGGAATTATTTTTCAACTTTTTTTTTGCTGCTTCGACCTCAGGAGCTGGCAGAACACTGCACACTGTTTAATTTGCTGTTTCATAGGACCTTTGATAAGCTGTAAAATGATACATATCCACAATTTAATAACTTAAAAATTTAATAAAACATAAGGGAAATGGATATTGTTTTTTCTTTGAGTATGTCAACAGGGAACATACTATGTGGTGTTTTAAACTTGAGTCGATATTTTGATAGAAACGCTTAATTTATCTGACACAGGTATCGTTTTCATTATTTTCATTCTGTAATGCAATCTGAATTCCAGACTCACAAGTGCTTTGAACGGACTAACTTGGCCTCTTTAAGGAAAAGCCCCTGAATCGAGTCTAAAAGCAAACTCTTTCCTGAACTTTTCTGCTTCCTGAGCCCTACCTAAACCCTTGACATCAGCTGGTTTTGTTCTGGTGGGAGAGCAGGCTGGTGTTCTGTTTATACTGCTCAGAAATCATTCCTTGAACATGGTCAGCAGCTGAAGCAATGCAAAATGTATGTCCCTAATCGTGGGGACAATTGTACAGAAAAGACAGAGCTTAACCCTGTGTTTGCCATGCTTGACCCTGGCTGGTTCTGAGTCAAGGCTTGAGAGATTCAGAGCCCCAGACAAAATCTTAAATAAATCCAGCTGCGTATTTTTACTTTGCAATAAAGTTGAGGCCAAGAATTTCTGCCATTCATATGTGACTTGGTCTCTGAATGAGACAGGAGGGCTCACTCTCTGGAGTCCACCTCCTGGGCATGTTGCTTTGCTACACAACCGACATCTCAGCTACTTGCCCCTCCTTCCTACACAAGGTCCCTTCACTTCCCTAAAAATTTCCCCCTCGTCACTCACCAGGTTTCTGCTTTAAGGCCGCTAAACATGTTCAGATGGGTACTTCCCTGGTGGCCCAGTGCCTGGCGATGCAGGGGACGTGGGTTCTGTCCCTGGTCAGGGACGATTCCGCACGTCAGGGAACTAGCCACACGCCAGTTGCTGACGCCCGTACCTAGAGCTGCACAGCTGGGGCCTGCGCGCCGCCGCGAGAGAACCCAGCAGCGAGGAGCTCGCGCCCGGCGCTGACAGCTTAGCGCGTGCTCACCAGAAAGAGAGAAAGCTCGTGCCCAGCAACGCAGACCCAGAGAAACCGAAAGCAAATAAGTGGCAACAGCGAAAATCAAGTTCAGTCAATCAATTAGATTCTCAGAAGCATGATTGTAAATTCTCCTGTTAGTTGCTTATTCATTTAAAATGAATCCTGGGTTCACAGCCATGAGGTGAAGAAGAGCTGCTGAAAAGCTTCTGCCATTTGGAACTGACCAACGTTTTCTTCAAGTTCTCATTTATGCATGTGTTTTTAGATGTTTCATGGATACATTGAAGGAAAGATAACAAGTCTATAATTCAACACCTTTGATCACATAATTTAATTTGGTTGTTGACGTTCAGTTGCTCAGTTGTATCTGACTCTTTGTGACCCCATGGACTGCAGCACACCAGGCTTCCCTATCCTTCACCATCTCCCGGAGTTTGCTCCAACTCACGTCCATTGGATCCATGACGCCATCCAACCGTCTCATCCTCTGTCGCCCCCTTCTGCCCCTGCCCTCAGTCTTTCCCAGCATCAAGGTCTTTCCCAATGAGTCAGCTCTTCGCATCAGATGGCCAAAGGACTGGAGCTTCAGCTTCAGCATCAGTCCTTCCGATGAATATTCAGGACTGATTTCCTTCAGGAGGGACTGGTTGGACCTCCTTGCTGTCCAAGGCTCGCTCAAGAGTCAAGTAATTTAATAATTAACGAATACTTCACTGTCCTCAGTGATTAAGTCCCGCCTGAATCCAAGAAATCAAGTGAAAGGGCACAAAAGGGTCAAGTGTAGAGGTCCAGAAGCGGCTCCTCCGTGTGATGCCAACTCCAGGCAGCTCTTACTTGGTACTAGCTCCATGCTCCTGCCCTGGAAACCAGCTCATTGTATCTGCAGAGACCCCAAGGGGGGACCGTCTAGCATGGGTGCAGTTGAGTGCCTCCAGGTTCGGGTCCTTATGCCAGTACCTAAAACGGGCCTTTATTTGGCAATAGGGTCACTGCAGGTATAAGTAATTAAGATAGGGTCTTTGAGGGGGGTTCATTCAATAGCACAGGTATCCTTATAAAAAGGGGGAATTTTAACACAGACATGCGTGGAGGGAGAATGCCATGAGAACCTGAAGCCAGAGATGCAGTCATGCTTGTATACAGCAAGGAGCCCCGAGAATTGCTGGTGAGGCACCAATAGTCTGCAGAGGCTCAGAAGGCCCTGGTCTTGCTGACACCTTGTTCTCTGGCCTCCAGAACTGGGAGCACATTTCTGTTGTTTAAAACACATGGTCCATGGTACTTTGTTATGACAGCCGTAGCAAACGAACCTGGCCTCATCACTTGACAAATACTCAGAGCAAGGGGCTTCCCCGGCGGCTCAGATGGTAAAGAACCTGCCTGTGATGCGGGAGACCCAATCCGTGGGTCAGGAGGATGCCCTGGAGCAGGCAACGGCCACACACTCCAGTGTTCTTACCTGGAGAATCCCATGGACAGAGGAGCCTGGTGGGCTAGTCCATGGGGACACATAGAGTCTGACTTGACTGAGTGACTAACACTTTCAGTTTCAACAGAACAAAGGCTTGTTTCACTATCTGATTTGCCCAAAATGTGTCTCGGCCAGTAAGGATGGTAACTCTCTCCAGACGGAGGTCCTGACACCGCCTCCTGCGGTCCCGCTGTCACTGAGCAGACTCTGGGTGGGACACGCTCTCTCAGCACTTCCAGCAGGGACAGGAAGGCTAAGGAAGACATCTCTGAGGTTTACAAACCCCCCAACATCTCCTGCTGTGAAGAGCATCATCACCCCGACACCACCACCAAGACTAACCTGTCTGATCCACTAATTGTTTTTATGACCTCCTCTGGCTTTATATACCTTGCTGCTACAGGATTTGACAGATAAAGGGTCAGGACTGGATCCTGGGGTAAACAGTACTCTATTGGTTTTTATCTTTCCTGGGGATATTTATCTAAAAGTCATTTGCACACAGATCTTTGTCTCAAGTATTCCTTTGTCTTGGAGGGGGAGGTGGGAGATAGTCAAAAGACAAGTAGATCGTCACTAATTGCCTTTAATAGTGGTAGGTTTTATGTGTTTTCATACATATTATAATGGGTACTTAGGAAGTTTTATAGAAGGAGTGCCAAGTAGACTATTTAAAAATATTCTCTTGAAGGTTTTCAGGGCACAGGCAAGTTAAGATCAGACAAGGATAATGAGAGTTGGGAGTCATCAGCGCCTAATTCTGGAACCCTCCCTATTCACTGTGTCTTGGAGATGCTCCAATGTCTTGAGCCTGTAATCAGGGGGGATCTCACTGCTGTCTGCTGCTGAAAAATGCAGGGTTATGGCTGGTTCAATCCATGCCTCCCAATCTTCAGAAAGGGCGTTCACTCCATGGAAGATATTTCATCTGCAAAATTCTCTGAACTCTAAAAGCCTTACCCTGGAGCCGACCAGCTTTTCTCGCTTTTCTGTATGCCTAGATGCACACGCAGGTCTCACTGCTTTCCTCTTGTGAAGGACAAAGTGTCCAGAAGTGGCACACGTGTCCAGAAACAGAGTTACAAGTTCTGATCCTCGCCTAACCCTTCGCTTGCTAATTTGCAAATCAATTCTTTGGGTTTCCAATTTGTCTTCTGTAGTGCTGAATTTGGGCCTGGATGGTATTAGAGGAAATAAGGCGTTTCACCTATGTTATTCTGATCAGAAGCCTTGACACAGCTGTGACCTCCTGTCTCGACAGCATCCTGGGGATGTGGACCAAGACTGGAGTGTGAGTTTCTCCTGCCTGGGGACCAGGGCCCACGCTAGATGACCCTGGGCCCCTGGGGCTGCCTGCCTGGGTTGACCGCTTTCTAAATAATCTTGGATGTCCAAGTCTGCTTGCCTCATTCTAAACCAAAGTCCAGGAACATTTGTAATCTAAAAACTTGTAAGGAAAACATGGATCAAGCTAGATATATTCTATATATAATATACATATATAATTGTATTATTCTATAATCTATGATATAAAACATATTACATAATTCATAAAATATAGACTATATATGATATAGTATGTATCTATGTCAAAGATGTATATAACATATCGATAATATAAATATATTTATGGTAAAGATATATATAAAGTATCTATAATATAAATATATAAAGATCAAACATGGGTTTGATCCCTGGGTCGGGAAGATCCCCTGGAGAAGACCATGGCAACCCACTCCAGCATTCTTGCCTGGAGAATCCCAGGGACAGAGGAGCCTGGCGGGCTACAGTCCACGGGTCACAAAGAGTCTGACACGACTGAGGTGGCTTAGCACAGCACATGTTGAAACTTAAGCCATCCCTCTCCCTTCCCCGATGATGGCCACTCCCACTGTCCCGGCCACTCCCCGGCTCCCCAGAAGCTGTCCTCCTGGAAGCCCTCTCAGGAGCCCTTCTGGGATGGGGGTCTGACCCATCTCCCTTTCAGGGGTCCAGGGAAGCTTGCCCTTGTGGGTCCTCTGCTAACAGCCCGTTGACCTGCTGAGGAGACACTGCCGTGTTTACACCAGCTCTGCGAGCCTGGAGAGCTGGATTCCATCTCCCTGCCGTGATGCCGGGTGAACCCAGGGAGGAGTCTGTCCATCACGAGAGCAGAGGCGAGGAGGGGGTGCCGGGGTGGAGCCCGCTGACCTCCCCCCAGGGCGTGGAGCGTTCCAGCCCATCTCTGAAGGCAGGAGACCTGGCCCTTGTGGACAGCACCCCCCGCCCCTGGATCCGCTTAGGGTCTGAATTCTACTCATCTTCACTCTCTCTAAAGTCTTAACTCAGTGGCTCAAACTGTGTGCGTGGTCCGGAGTTCCGATGACTGCTGCTTAGGAATCTCCCGGGCCTGTACCCCTGATGTATGGAGCAGCCGGGGCGCCGTCCTGGGAAGACACGGATGCTGCCCCAGAGGAGCGTTACCGAGGGCAGGCAGTTCCCATGAAGACAAGGGACGGAGAGACGTTCAGTGCCTTCATTTAAACACACAGGGACATAGCCTTATGGCTGGCTCTTGTGAATGTTTGGCAGAAACCAGTGCAATATTGTAAAGCACTTATCCTTCAGTTAAAGATAAATCTGGTTATAAAAACCAACGAGTTATAAAATCAGCCCTTATAAAAACAGCCACGTAAAAAGCCCCACATTTCAGAAGTGATGCAGTGTTCTTATCGCATCCTGTCAGGTGGCACCTGGAACCCAATAGCATCGTGCAACAGCTCTACGTCAACAAAATTAGTTGATAATTAAGTTGATGGATAAAATAAGGAAGCAAAGAGTAAAGTGAAAGTCCATGTCTTAAAAAAAAAAAAAAATATATATATATATATATATACTCCNCATGTCTAAAAAAAAATATATATATATATATATATATATATATATATATATATATATACGAACACTCCCCCAGGGGTCGCTGGGGGCCAGCTGGTGTCAGTGTGACCAAGCGCAGCAGGAGGGACGGGCTTCAGTGACGCCGGGAGGAGTCAGGTCAGGTAGGGAGGACGGCCTTCTGACACTGAGTCCTGATTGTGAGGATAGGTTTCCAGGAAGATCAGGTTCTCTAAAGGTTTTAATATACACGTATGCAGGCATGCGTCACGACCAGTCGGCTTTAAAGTAAAATTCCTCATTGCTTCACACATAGGTCAATTCTATAGCAACGGGTGGAATTGTGAGGTGCACCAGATCATTTCTTGTGCTGAAATGAGAGTCAACAAGAAATGAGGGGCAATGGTCAAAGGACTTTCTGGAAGACCCGGGCCGGTTCCGTTCCTCCAGGCTTCTCCCCTGGGAAACCCTGAGGCGGCACTTGGAATGCTCACAGGCCTGGGTCAGTCCACTGAGGCAGCACAAGTTTGCCCGGGGAATAAAAGACACCGAGTAGGTTGCGATTGTGGGGCTGCGGACGGGAAGCTCAACCCAAAGGGATTACAGTAATCCCCGCAGCCATGAAATATGATCCTGTATCCTTCCATTCTAGAATGTTACCTTCAAGATGCAGGAGAGACTTTCTGGCTTCACCAAGAGTTTCCAAGAGCCCTGCCTGGGCCAGTGGCGTTTCTCCAAGTGTCTATGACACCTTTTTAACTCGAGTAAAGTAAAAGCCTCTGTCTGTTTGTTCTCCCTAAGATGTAGTTACTTCATTTTGCACCCCCCCCGGCCCCACCCGTCTGTTCACAATCAAGAAACAGGAAACCAGCTAGATTCAGTCCTTGTTGGGATGACTCGGTGTATACTCCAGACTCAACCTCTGAACGGATCTGAGTTTGGTGAAGGTCAGCGACAGACGTGGCCTCAGGGCGTGTTTATCCCTCTTCTGTGCCTCCTGCTGGGTTTCTCTCTGCTGACCTGGGAATGAGTGATTCCCCTCAGCCCAAACCTGAAACCCCATCATTGGCCAGCCCTTCTGGGGTTGCGCATCCCACAGCCAAAGGGTACTGTTACTTGTCTCTCGGGTTCCATAGAGCAGCCTGAAAAGGTGCTGACGGATGCGTGATGCTGAGCTGGGGATCCCCTTACATGGGAATCTGTGGTTTCCCGCACCAGAAGCTCTGTGCCCAGGTGGAATGGCCCCTTCTGAATGCAATTTTCAGTGAACCAAGATAAGCCCAAATAAACTTGGTGTGTTTTGCCTATTTGTTTAATTTTATTTACTTTGCTCTGTGAGGCTGTGGAGAGGAAGTAAAATAATGTATCAGAATTATGAAGACAGATCGGCAGCACTGCGTCAGAGCAGGAAAATGTGAGCTTTCGCTGACAGATTTCAGAAGCAGGCAGAGGATTAGATTGAGAGTCCACTGTAAACCCAATCCAAATAAGAGCTACTTTTATTTTTTAAAAATCTTTGAATTTCAAAGTATCTTGGCATGTGTCCAATTCACGCATCTTGAACTGCGTCCGGAAGGAAAAAGATAACACGAATATAAATGGTTTGACTTTATCCTCCTGCCATTCCACTTAAAAGCATTTCCCTCTTTTTGGGCAATTTACCAGCAATCTCAGACTATGAGAGCTACAAACATGTGAACAATGGATCTCAGGTCTTATTATCTACATTACTCTTGGGTCGGTTTAGCCATAAAATCTTCTGCATGAATCAGAAATGTACAGGGATCATAATTAGCAACATGAAAAGCTTTTTTTTTCTTTCCATCTTAAAGAGTTCCTAAGCACGTTATTAAGGAATTTGACTAATGTTACAGCCGCAATTTGAGAGGTGGGGGAAAACCCTCTTAAGTTAACAGCATCAAGCCTGAGCCTCTGAGTTTCCAAAATGAACTCTTAAGAAGATAAGAATCTGTGTCTTTATGTCTTTGTTTTCTAAACAGTGAATCAGTCCTTCAAACATTCTGACTCAGAATTTGCTAAGTTGTAGGATTCTGTCAGGGGATTTCACAAGTGCTGTTGAGCGCTTCTAGCACTGTGTATTAGGTCATCCTGAGGTGCTGGAATAACAAGGGTAGGTCCATGGGAGGATCAAACAGACACAGATCTGAGTCTTGAATTAACACCTCCAGCTGTGTGGCCTTGGGGAATTTGCTTAATTTCACTGGGAATTAATTTGCCATAAAAGAAATACCAATATCTGCCCTGCGAAGTTTTCAGGCTTATAGATAACACACGCATAAATATTTTTAAACCTAACTTAACAGCTATGATGCAAAACTCATCTTGGCCATTTTCAGGGGATGCTCAACTGCATCTATAAATGAAGATGATGCTGTGGGGGTGCCCCCCTGGCCTTGGATTCCTATCAGAATATCCCAAGGAGTTCCAGAACTCAGGCAAGTGGGGAACCACTCAGATTCACACCATCTAAGGAGACTTCCATGGACAGTCATGCAGGCTCAAGTCTTGGAATGTTTTTTAAATATCACATGTGTGAGCGTAAGGGCTGGTTGCTATGTTTGCACTTCCATCAGAAACCTCCCTGAGGGAGAGAGGGGCCCCAAGAAAGCACTGGGCTCCAGGTTCTGATGGACGTCAGGGCTGTGCTCCAGTCACTCCATCTGGGGCGTGTGTGTGTGGGCGGGGCCGGGGCCTGTGAGTGTAGAGCTCTGGGAAATCTTTGTGTATATGTGCATGTGTATGTAGGTGGGGCTGGGGCCTGTAGTGGGGTGCCTGGGGGAAATCTGTGTGTGTGTGTGTGTGTGTGTGTGTAGGCAGTGCTGGGGCCTGTGAGTGGAGAGTCCGTGGGAAATGTGTGTGTTGTGTGTGTGTGTGTGCGCGTGTGTGTGTAGGTGGGGCTGAGGCCTGCGAGTGGGGTGCCCGTGGGAAATCTGCCTCTGTGTGTGTGTGTGTGTGTGTGTAGGCGGGGCCAGGGTCTGTGAGTGGGGAGCCTGTGGGAAATCTGCCTTGTGTGTGTGTGTGTGTGTGTCTGTGTGTGTGTGTGTGTGTGTGTGTATGTAGGCAGGGCCGGGGCCTGTGGGAAATCTGCCTGTGTGTGTGTGTGCGCGTGTGGGTGTGCGTGAGTCAGTGCTGGAAGGTGTGTGTGGTGGGAATGGTGTGGGAGCGGGAGGGGATTGCTTGGGAGGGTGGATGGATCCGTTCTGGCTCCGGGCAGCCTGACCACAGGTTGTAATGGGAGCACAGCTGCTCCTTCGTCTAAAATGAACCAAAACTCAGACGACCGTGGGAACCGGGGCAGAAGCAGCTCCGGGGTGCCCGGTCCCGCCCATCCTCTCTCTCAGAAGAGCAGCGCCACAGGCGGTGTAGCGGCCAGAGATACCCTGCAGTCATCACAGACCATCAGAATCGTTAATTCCGGCATGAACACTGTAGTAGCTTATCATGCTGGTAAGAATTCAATTAGGCTTCTCAGGCGGGAAGTGCACCCACATACATACACACAACACAGATTTCCCATGGACTCTCCACTCACAGGCCCCACCCCCACCTACACGCA
>SJYV01031630.1:0-19566 GCA_006410875.1 Neotragus pygmaeus
CCGGCAATCTTGCTTCTAGCTTGTGCTTCATCCAGGCCAGCATTTCTCATGATGTACACTACATATAAGTTAAATAAGCAGGGTGACAACATACAGCCTTGACGTACTCCCTTCGTGATTTGGAACCAGTCTGTTGCTCCATGTCCAGTCCTAACTGTTGCTTCTTGACCTGCATGCAGGTTTCTTAGGACTCAAGTCAGATGGTCTGGTATTTCTGTCTCTTTCTGAATTTTTCACAGTTTGTTTTGATCCACACAGTCAAAGGTTTTGGTATAGCCAATAAATCAGAATTAGATGTTTTTCTGGAATTCTCTCACTTTTTCGATGACCCAGTGGATATTGGCAATTTGATCTCTGGTTCCTCTGCCTTTTCTAAATCCATTTTGAACATCTGGGAGTTCATGGTTCACGTACTGTTGAAGCCTGGCTTGGAGAATTTTGAACATTACTTTGCTAGCATGTGAGATGAGTGCAAGTAATAACAATCACTTTTCTGGAAGCAGGGTCTTTGTCATATATTACTAAAAAGAACAGGGATGTGTTAATAGTTTTGTGGTCACTAAGTATTGAGAATCCATGGACTGTAGCCTTCAGGCTTCTCTTCCAATGGATTTTCCAGGCAAGAATACTGGAGTGGATTGCCATTCCCTTCTCCAGGGGATCTCCCTGTCCCAGGGATGAAATTCACACCTCCTGCATTGCAGGTATATTATTTACTACTGCACCACCAAGGAAGCCCTGTTGATTGTTTAATTCATGTTAAATGTGTCCTCTGTAGTCATCTTGTTGGTGAGGTATGCTCTCATCTAGATGCAAACATATTTGTTCATTCTTTCTTTTCTTGGTTTTTTTTTTTTTTTTTTTTTTTTTTTTTTCNAAGCCCTGTTGATTGTTTAATTCATGTTAAATGTGTCCTCTGTAGTCATCTTGTTGGTGAGGTATGCTCTCATCTAGATGCAAACATATTTGTTCATTCTTTCTTTTCTTGGTTTTTTTTTTTTTTTTTTTTGCCTATTCCTCAGGATGCTGCCTGTCTCGAGTATGATAGATCTATTTCTATTTTAAGAAGAGCACAAGTGTATGCACACACGCCAAGTATATACTTATATACATTAACAGGTAGATAGATGAGAGATAGCTAAATAGACATATATCATTCATATTCATCTTGTCCTATGCTTTGTCCTTTCTCCTAAATGCTTTTGTCCCCTCAAAACAGATTAAGGCAACTATCAAATGCTTAGCACTATATCTTCCTAAATCCTAGATTTTCTTGTCCTAAACCATAACAGCTTGCTCTTTTAAAAGATATAAAGTTCTACAACTTTCTTACTTGGAGGTTAACCTGGTTGAAACTTGGACTTGAGATTTTTTTTCCCAAATCATATCCTCCTGGTTCACTGTACTCTAATTTCCTGTCACTAGTACCAAGACCCAGGACAGACATTTGCTGAGTGCCTCTGCTTGCCAGGCACTTTGCAATCTCAGCTCAGTTAGTATTTCTATCAAGCATAGCAGGCAGTGAAAATTATCCATATTTTACATGCAGAGGCAGTGAAGATGAAAGAACTGTAGCTGTCCAATGTATCACAGCTAATCGATGGCAGATTCTGATCTGTCTGACTTAAACGTCCATGCCCTTCCACTGTAACAGACTGTCTCACAATGAGAAGGGTGTCTGCATGCTTTAAGTCTACCTGTGGTGCTTCACAAACATCAGGGCCAGCAGTATTCCAAGATTTCAATAGTCAGTTTAAGATTTAATCATCTTTAAACCTGATGCATATTTTATACAAATAATAATTATATACTGTGTGTTTGTGTGTGTAAAAACAATGTGTTGAATTTTTAAGTTGTCGCTTTTAGTTCTTATTTTTGAAAAGCATTGTCATAGAGGAGGTTTGACTGAGTGTAGCTGCACTTACTACATGCCAGTCGAATTAGCACAGTACACAAGCAACTTTTTTTGGGGTGGGGGGAAGGCTCTGGGAATTGCCTTTTGATTTGAGGGCTGCCATTTACTCCTGACTGGAAAGAAAGACTGATGGCTGAGGTGGCTGTGGATAGACAATGACCTCATTAATCACTGTGATGGAGATATGGGTTGCTCCTTACAGTGAGTCATTATAGAGTGCATCAAATAATAAACACTGACAGCCAGCTAGTAGTGAGTGAAGACTGACAGATGGTCAATAAATTCAGAACTGGCATATTTTTGTAAATTGATTGTAGATTTGAAGGCTTGCAGTGCCTTTCACCACAACTTTAAATCACTATACTTGTCTTCCAGATTAAGCAATTAAAATTTAAACATGGAAAGTCCTAATATTGGAGAATGGGGAATCTCCTACTTTCTTATGTCACTGAAATTTACCAAATTATTGTTACTAGAAGAAAGTCATTTTTAGTGTCTCTGGAAAAAAAAAAAACAACAGTAACTAAAGAGCAGATACTTTTGTATGAAGGCCATGAAAAGTTTATGTAAAATAAAAATATAGCAGCAGAATCCATAACAAATTTTTCACACTGGGAACTATTATTTCCAATGTAAATATGCAAAATTAAGAAATGAAAACAAATGAAAACCTTGAATAAAGTGTTATCTTTTTAAAAATTCATTTCACAAGTCTAGATATTCTGCCATGTAAGCTGTAGTTACTATAGGTGATATAGTTCTCTCTTCTAATAACTTTCAAAATTGCATGGGTCTTTTCTAGTGATTTTGGAAGATTTATAAAAGACATGCCAATTTCAAAGCCCAGGGTGGTACTTTCAGTGAAAGCCACAAGCCTGTCTTCTGTGCCTGTTGTGTTCAGACAGCTGCACAGTCATTTTCCTGTGATAGCTTTTCTGTACGGAGCATAGATTATCTAAAAAAAAAAAAAAAAAAAGGCTGTTCTCAAGAATGATAAGAAAATGTTCATTGAGTACATTTCATTAGTGACAAGCTTGCATTTAATAGACAAACTTATGTTTATTTATGACAAAAATAGCAACATCATAAAAAAAAAATCTAGAACACATCTTTCCTCCGTGTGTTCTACTTGCCCCTCTAGACATATGTTGCCCCCTGTCTGTTGGGGATTGAATTACATCCCCTGCAAAACATGTTGACATCCTAATCTCCAGTATTTGTCAGTGTGGTCTTTACAGATGTAACGAAAGTTAATATGAGGTCATGGTGCATGAGAGTGGCCTAATACAATATGACTGGTGTCTTTACAAGAAGAGGACACAAACACATGACAGAGCTTCACGTGGCAACGGAGGCAGACACTGAAGCCGCTGCCAGCCAAGGAACATCAGGGATTGCTGGCAATCTCCAGAACCTGGGAAGCGACAAGGAAGGATTATTCTCTCTAGGCTTCAAGGAGAGCATCAGTTCAGTCACTCAGTCATGTCTGACTCTTTGCACAGAAATCTTGGCTTTCTGACTTCTACAGAACTGTAAGATAATATTTCTGAATGCAGCCCTGCCCATCAACAGAAAATTAGATTAAAGATTTACTGAGTATCCATCAGAATAAGAACCAGTTTCCCCCTCAGGCAGTCTCTCGCATCAGGAAGCCTCCATAAGCCTCTTATACCTACTGATTAGAGGGTAGACAGAATGAAAACCAAAATCACTGGAAACTAATCAATCTGATCACATGGACCATGACCTTGTCTAACTCAGCGAAACTATGAGCCATGCTGTGTAGGGCCACCCAAGATGGATGGGTCATGGTGGAGAGTTCTGACAAAACGTGGTCCACTGGAGAAGGGAATGGCAAACCACTTCAGTATTCCTGCCTTGAGAACCCCATGAACAATATGAAAACACAAAAAGGTAGGACACTGAAAGATGAACTCCCGTAGGCTATTGAACATCAGTGGAGAAGTAACTGCAGAAAGAATGAAGGGATGGAGCCAAAGCAAAAACAACACCCACTTGTGGATGTGACTGGTGATGGAAGTAAGTCCAATGCTAAGATCAATACTGCATAGGAACTTGGAAGGTTAGGTTCATGAATCAAGGCAAATTGGAAATGGTCAAACAGGAGATGGCAAGAGTGAACATCAGCATTTTAGGAATCAGCAAACTAAAAAGGACTGGAATGGGGGAATTTAACTCAGATGACCTTTATATCTACTACTATGTGTAAGAATCCCTTAGAAGAAATGGAGTAGCCATCATGGTCAGCAAGAGAGTCCAATGTGCAGTACTTGGATGCAATTTTAAAAATGATAGAATGATTTCTGTTTGTTTCCAAGTGAAAAAATTCAGTATCAGAGTAATCCAAGTCTATTCCCTGACCAGTAATGCTGAAGAAGCTGAAGTTAATGGTTCTATGAAAACCTACCAGGCCTTCTAGAACCCCCAAAAGATATCCTTTTCATTATAGGGAACTGGAATGCCTAAGTAGGAAGTCAAGAGATACCTGAAGTAACAGGCAAATTTGGACTTGGAGTGCAGAATGAAGCAGGTCAAAAGCTAACAGAGTTTTGCCAAAGGAACACAACGCTCACAGCAAACACCCTCTTGCAATAACACAAAAGAAGACTCTACACATGGACATCACCAGATGGCCAATACCAAACTCAGATTGAGTATATTCTTTGCAGCCGAAGATGGAAAATCTCTATATAGTCAGCAAAAACAAGACTGGGAGCTGACTATGGCTCAGATCATGAACTCTTTATTGCCAAATTCATACTGAAATTGAAGAAAGTAGGGAAAACCACTAGACCATCCAAGTCTGACCTAAATTATATCTCTTACAGTTATACAGTGGAAGTGACAAACAGATTCAAGGGATTAGATCTGATAGACACAGTGCCTGAAGAACTATGGATGGAGGTTTGTGACATTGTACAGGAGGCAGTGATCAAGGCCATCCACAAGAAAAAAAAATGCAAAAAGGCAAAATGGTTGAGGAAGCCTTAAAAATAGTTGAGAAAAGAAGAGAAGCTAAAGGCAAAGGAGAAAAGGAAAGATATACCCATATGAATGCAGAGTTCCAAAGAATAGCATGGAGAGGTAAGAAAGCCTTCCTCAATGATCAGTGCAAAGAAATAGAGGAAAAAAATAGAGTGGGAAAGACTAGAGATCTCACCGACTCAATGGACATGAGTTTGGGTAAACTCCAGGAGCTGGTTATGGACAGGGAGGCCTGGAGTGCTGCAGTCCATGGGGTCACAAAGAGTTGGACATGACTGAACAACTGAACTGAATTGAACTGAGAGATCTTTTCAAGAAAATTAGAGATACTGAGGGGATATTTAATGCAAAGATGGGCACAATAAAGGAAAGAAATGGTATGGACCTAAAAGAAGCAGAAGATATTAAGAAGTGGTGGCAAGAATACACAGAACAACTATACAAAAAAGATCTTCATGACTCAGATAACCACAATGATGTGATCACTCACCTAGAGCCAGACATCCCGGAATGGGAAGTCAAGGAGACCTTAGAAAGCATCACTATGAACAAAATTAGCGGAGGTGATGAATTCCAGTTAAGCTATTACAAATCCTAAAAGATGATGCTGTGAAAGTGCTGTACTCAATATATCCGCAAATTTGGAAAACTCAGCCATGGTCACGGGACTGGAAAAGGTCAGTTTTCATTCTAATCCCAAAGAAAGGCAATGCCAAAGAATGTTCAAACTACTGCACAATTTCATCTCACACACTTACAAAGTAATGCTCAAAATTCACCAAGCTAGGCTTCAATACTACATGAACGGTAAACTTCCAGATGTTCAAGCTGCATTTAGAAAAGGCAGAGGAACCAGAGATCACATTGCCAACAGCCACTGGATCACAGAAAAAGCTAGAGAGTCCCAGAAAAGCATCTACTTCTGCTTTGTTGACTACACCAAAGTCTTTGACTGTGTTGATCACAATAAATTGTGGAAAATTCTGAAAGAGATGGGAATACTAGGCCACCTGACCTGCCTCCTGAGTAATTTGTATGCAGGTCAAGAAGCAACAGTTAGAACTGGACTTGGAACAACAGACTGGTTCCAAATCAGGAAAGGAGTATGTCAAGGCTGAGTAAACTCCGGGAGTTGGTGATGGACAGGGAGGCCTGGCGTGCTGCAGTCCATATTGTCACAAAGAGTCAGACATGACTGAGCGACTGAACTGAACTGAACCGAAGTCACCCAGTTTGCAGCCCTTTGCAACCTTAAGAAACATATGAACTGCCCATCCAGCTTTGTGTCCATCCAGGCTGCAGCAGTGAGCTTCCCCTCACAACTTATTCAGTTAGGCCAAAATAAAAGTCTTGCAGGTAATTCAGGGGCAGTCAAAAAGTGAGGACAGGCATTCATTCCTAACTCCTCTCCTCACTGCTGCTTGCTTTTACATGGCCATTTCTCCCCTAAAGACCATAGTTATCCACCTCCACACACCTGTGCTTTCTGGGTGTGGAACTGCCCTATATCCTTTCCCTTTCAGGCACCTGGTTGGTACCAGTTGACAGCTTATACCATCCATGTATATACCAAAACATTTTAATATATACCAAAATCATAACTATTTGTGACCCTATGGACTATAGCCCACCTGTAGGGTTTCTCTGTCCATGAGATTCTCCAGGCAAGAATACTGGAGTGGGTATCTTCCTGACTCTCCTCCAGGGGATCTTCCCAATCTAGAGATCAAACATACATCTCTATGTCTCCTGACAGGTGGGTTCTTTACTACTAGCACCTATTCCATCCATTCTAAGCACCTATTGCTACATGAGAAATTGGGTTAGGGTTGGGTTAAGTGTCGATGGTTTAAGACAATGTACATTTATCATCAGAAAGTTTCTATGGGTCAGGAATCAGGCATCTGAACCTCTGCTTCTGTGTCTCCCCGAAGGCCGAGATCAAGATGTTGATTAAGGTTGGAGCTCATCTGAAAGCTCAGCTAAGGAAAGATCTACCTCAAATTCATTTACATTGCTGTTGGCTGCCTTTGGTTCCTTTTAAACCACTGCTCTATCAGCCTGGGTTTCTTGCTGGTTGTTAACCAGAGACCATTCTCAGTTACTTGGCATGTGGGCCTTCCCAACTTGACTACTTGCCTCATCAAACCTGGCAAAGGAAAGAGTTTGCTAGCAACAGAAAAACCAGAACCTTTTGTAATTTAATCATAGACATGGCATACCCTCAAAGTCAAGATAATCTATGGATTATAAACAATTTAAGGAAAAAGAGGAGATTGCATAAGGCAGTACTCACACAAAGGTGGGAACATTGGGGGTCATCTTAGGAGCTGATGACCATATCTCTTGCTTTGCTCCTTAAATGCTGCCACACCATTGTAAATGGTTCCCTCTGAGTGTGCCATGTTTCTTTCCTCAATGTTCACTGATATGAAGGGTAATAAAGAGAATTTAATCACTCTTCTCTTACCCACTGTGATGCATTACTGTTCATCTGAATAATATGCTGGTTTCCAAGACTCACCGAAACTTAGGAAAGCTATGTAGATTTGAGAGTAACAAGGAAAATTAGTGTCTCACATTCTCCACATATGCAGTCATCCAGGCCACCTGTAAATTTAACATTTCATCTGAAGCATGGAATAAAACTTCTGGACTGATTTACATGCATGTCAGATTAGATCAAAGAAAAACTAGTTCATGAGAAATTATGCAAGATAAAAGACCAGGGCAAACTCAGCAAGTGTGTAAGAAAAGTGTGTAAGCAGAACAACTGAAAATGTAGTAATGAAATCAACATTAAGTGTGATCATGGAGGGGACAGAGTCAGAGTTGAAGGGACAATATCTAATGTGACTTGTACGTGATAAATAAAGACTGTAAAGTAGAGGGTCAAGAAAGGAAGAGATAAGAATGTCCAGAGAAACCATGACGCAGCTGCCAGAACAAAAGGAAAAGAAGCCCATTGCATTTGGAACAAGAGAAGCTGGGTTAAAGACTCTCACGTACACGTAAGTGCTGTGCAGAAAAAGCGTGCATATTAGGAATTCTTTTTGTAAGAAAATAAGAGGAAGGCTAGCTTAATTTTCCTTTTGCCTCCTCTCTCTTCATTTTAATTATCAAGTAATAAAACTATTGCAAAAATAACTTCAAGGAAGTAATACCAAATCAGAAGCAGAATCAGAGACTATAGATCCATTTACTCAAACATTAACTTACCATGAGATACAGAGCATTTCCCTTAATCATTTTTCACTTTCATTTCCCCATCTATAAAATGGGATAATTCCTATCTTGCTTACATCACAAGAATGTTGTAAAGTTTAGCAGATAAGACCATGAATGTAAGGTATTTTGAAAAGCAAAGAGCCTCAAATAAGTATTATGAAAAATCCTTTTTTTATTTAAAAACTATTAATTTTAATTTAAAAAGTAATACTTTTTAAAATTCAATCATGTGGCACATATTTATGACAGTGATAGGTCTCAGCAAAGCATCTGTTCACAGGCATCTCTAAATTTTGTCATTAAAATTTTAAAAGCACAAAATTTCTTTACTTTGCTTATGATTGGGCTATTTGGTAACTACTGAACTAAAACATATAATATATAAAAATATATCAACTTAATGGCACTAGAGAATTTTCCCTAAGATATAATTCAGTAATTCATGTCAGCTCAATACTGTGAAAAATGAGGATAATGTTTTCTAATATTTCCTGACATAATTTTCTTCACAGTAATAAGATATCTCCCTAGGAAGTGTTTGGAGAAGGCAATGGCACCCCACTCCAGTACCCTTGCCTGGAAAATCCCATGGATGGAGGAGCCTGGTAGGCTGCAGTCCATGGGGTCGCTAAGAGTCAGACACGACTGAGTGACTTCACTTTCACTTTTCACTTTCATGCATTCGAGAAAGAAATGGAAACCCACTCCAGTGTTCTTGCCTGGAGAATCCCAGGGATGGCGAAGCCTGGTGGGCTGCCATCTATGGGGTCGCACAGAGTCGGACATAACTGAAGCGACAGCAGCAGCAGCAGCTAGGAAATGTTGTCTTGGAGTGAGAACCAGATGATATAGGAAACATTCCTGTAGGCAAAAGCAAAGGAGGGGAGGGAGGAACAGGAGCTTTACCAAGGGTAGAAGATAAAAAGAGACTAAAAGAAAAACATTAATGCTTGTTTTCTGCTCTCCTAGCATATGTGAATAGAAAGGAGGCGTGGTAAAAAGACACTGGGCAGTTAGGAGGAAATTAATCTAACAAAATCAGGTCCCGTAAAGAGACTGAATGTCCTAATGGAAAGAAATATCTCCCACCAATAACTGAGTGCTGTGCAGAAGTGATGGCAGGATGTGTATAGGGAAAGAAAGACCTGGGGTCAGGGTCACAGACTGCCCAAGCTGCTGTGAAATGCGATGCACCAGCAGCGGACACTGAAGCATCTAGGAAGAAAACGCTAGCCTGCCTACCACGGGGCACTGTGTTTGTACAGATCAAGATGAATCTGTGTTGGAGGCTGGGATGAAAAGTGTAACGCCAAGAACAGAGGATTTGGTTGGGACTAAGAGGATTCATAGAAGCAAGCAAAGCCAAAGAGAAGCCAGCTCACCCCAGGAGGTATTCCAAGTGTCACCAAGTTTCCCAGCTCTGCCCAAAATGACGGTTGGAAGCCACATGGCTGACAGGGAAATCAAAAGGCCGCAGATGGAGCTCTCTACCCACACACTGAGAAAGGCTGCAGAAATCTTCCTCTCCATCCCATGTTGCACTCTGGAATATTCCGCAAGGAAAAACAACTCTGAAACTGGGTGGAGCTCTGTTTTGGCTTAATATGGATCCGAAAGGGAAAGGGTTTAAGCTAGATGACATTTACATATGTTTACTTAATAAGTTCACATTTTATCTAACACTCAGTGGATGGTGCTTTAAAACAAAGTTCAAGTAAGTTATAGATACATTTGTGTACATCTGGTTATTTATGTATAAATTTCAACTTTTCTGAGTTTCTAAAGATGCTTCAAATATACATTTTAAAAGAAGTATACCATTTCAGACCCACAAACAATTTAATCATTCAGCAAGAGTAAATATAATTTGCATTAACATGTGTCTTACTGTGGAATGACAGATTCTGAAGTGACTTATATGTGTGGCATGGTCCATTATATGTGACAAGTGCCCGGTGGTATAGGGCAAGTGTCCTCAGGCAATGGTGCCCTCTTCTTTGGGATGATATATGAATCCTATAAACCAAAGTGCAGTGGGAGTGTAGCCCACGGTTATTTATTTTACAGCTCACAGGCTTTCTGTACAATAAGGTCTTCATAAGCTAAATAGAAATTTTAAATTGGAATTCCAAGTCTGCCTGGAGAAAAAGTGCATGTTACTACAATATAAATAGGGAATAGTTTATAAGACTTGGCTTATTTTCACTTCATTCAAAAAAAATTTCTTTATGAGATATGTAAATATCAGAAACATTTGAAATACTGAGCAGATTTTTAAAAATCTGCAGCAAGAGAGAGGAGACTATATATTGAAAATGGGAAACAAATGCCCAGTTCTGAAAAGGCGTATTAGTAACCTCATTATTCAGATAGTTGCTATTTAAAGCATCTTATCTTCAGAATCTCATAAAAAAGAGAGTTAATAATATCCTATTTTTCAGGAAAAAAAAAGTGTGTTTAAAATTTTAGAAAATATCTTAAAGCTAACTTAGAATATGTATCTCTGCAGACAATACCAAAGAAACAATAAACCACACACAAAAAATGATGTTTTGACTTCTCGATTAAACAGTGGCTTCCATGCATAAGGTCAAATAATTATTTTGGCTGACTTTTTCCTTCAATCAAAAATTTCAAGTATAGTGTTATTGACATTTATCATAAAATTTAACAGTTTATTCAACCAAAGGTAAGAATCCTAGAGATTCCTTGTTGATATATGAAACGTTTCACAATAGTAACCATCTGTACCTTCCCTCAAGCAGCTTCATATTTTCCAAAGATCCAGTCATAATTACTAGATTTTTGAAAAGTGGACCAGCAGAAATTAATCTTAGATATGTTGGGTTAGAAACCTCTACAGAGAGATGAATGTTTTTTATTTCAAGAATACCCCACTTTATACAGTTCTGTTTCTTATATCAAGAGATGAATTATGGCCTAATATGAACCCAGAATATCTACCCACAAATTCTGTGTGACAGAGACAGGTTTAAGGCCCACTTTTTTTTTTTTTAATTACTCAATCCATTTGGGCTTCCCTCGTCATTAAGACAGTAAAGACTCTGCCTGCAATGTAGCAGATCCAGTTGATTCCTGGGTTGGTAGCATCCTCTCAAGTAGAGAATGGTTATCCACTGTAGTATTTTTGCTTTGAAAATTCCATGAGTAGAGAAGCCTGGTGGGCTACAATCCATGGGGTCACAAAGAGTCAGACACAGCTGAGAGACTAACACTTTCACTTTCACTCAATCCACCCATTTTCCATCTGAGAGTTTTTGAGACATCCAGCACCTACCTTTTGGGGCAACTTCTGAAATTAGTGGCTTAATTGCTTTTTTGATTTTCAGTTTCAAAAGCCAGATATTAAATTAAGGTGGAACTTCAGCTTTGGTAGATTCTGCATCCATGAGAACATTGCTAATAATTTGTAATGTAAGTTTATAAAAGTAAAGTTATTTTTAATTTGTAATTATATATATTACATGTGTGCGTGTGTGCACTCATGCACATGCATGTTTAGTCGTATCCAACTCTTTGCAATCCCATGGACTGTAAACTGCTAGGCTCCTCTGTCCATGGAATTCTCCAGGCAAGAATACTGGAATGGGCTGCTCCAGGAGATCTTTCTAAAGCAAGCATTGAAACTTCATCTCTTGGATCTCCTCCACTGGCACATTGGCAGGTGGATTCCTTATCAACTGCACTACCGGGAAGTATATATATATATATGTGTTTGTGTGTGTGTGTGTGTGTGTGTGTGTGTTCATATATATAATGTACAAAAAGTAAGAGAGTTTGAACTTGTCTGAGTCTACAGCAACCAGAGTCCTTACTTTTGAAATGATTGCTAGCACTGAATGAATTTTTAAAGAGTTAGTAAGTTGATAGAGATCATGTAGCTGAATTTGAATTTGGTAAAAAAGTTGATTCAAAAATAAATGATCATTTTCTTTGCTGCCTCCTTTGCTATGCAAAAGCTTTTAAATTTAATTAGGTCCCACTTGTTTATTTTTATTTAATTTCCAAAATACACAAACAGCTCATACAAGTCATACAGCTCATACCAGGAAAATAAATAACCCAATCGAAAAATGGAGAAAAGACCCAAACAGACATTTCTCCAAAGACATACACATGGTTAACAAATACATGAAAAGATGCTCAACATTGCTCATTAGAGAAATGTAAATCAAAAACTAATAATGAGATATCATCTCACACTGGTCAGAATGGCTGAAGAGGGTGTGGAGGAAAGGGAACACTTGTGTACTATTGGTGGGAATGTAAATTGAACCAGCCCCTGTGGAAGACAACATGGGTATTTCTTTTAAAAAACTAGGATTAAAATCAGCATATGACCCAGCAATCCCACTCCTAGACATGTACCCCGAGGAAACCAAAATTGAAAAAGACACATGTAGCCCATTGTTCATTGCAGCACTATTTACAATAGCTAGAACATGGAAGCAACCTAGATGTCCACAGACGGATGAATGGATAAAGAAGCTGTGGGACATATATACAATGGAATATTACTCAGCCATAAAAAGGAATGTATTTGAGTCAGTTCTAATGAGGTGGATGAATCTAGAGCCTATTACATAGAGTAAAGTAAGTCATGAAGAGAAAAACAAATATAGTTTACTAACTCATATATACAGAATCTAGAAAGATGGTACTGATGAAATTATTGGCAGGGCAACAATGGAGATACAGACATAGACAACAGATTTATGACCAAGAAAGGAGAGGGGGGGATCTATGGAGAGAGTAACATGGAAACTTACATTACCATATGCAAAATAGATAGCCAATGGGAATTTGCTGTATGTATCAGGGAACTCAAACTGGGGCTCTGTATCAACCTAAAAGGATAGGGGATTGGGGAGGCAGGAGGGAGACTCAGAAGGGAGGGACATATGTATATCTATGGCTGATTCATGTTGATGTTTGGCAGAAACCAACACAATTCTCTAATGCAAATAGCTTTCAATTAAAAATAAATAAATTTAAAAGAAAAAAAGTAAATAACTGGTCATGCTTACCTTATACAATTGCTTACACTTCTGGCTACTTCCAGCTTCTGTCTTGAATCTCAGGTTGCTTAGAAAGTAGCCAAAATATTAATATGTTAGAAGTGTCCAAACTATAGTGGAAGTAAATTTTCAGCAACTTTGGGATAATCTATTTCCTGGCTGGATATTTTAAATATTTTAATTTTTCTAAAAATTCATGTATGGTAAGTCACATTCATACCCCAAAATTTATAGTCCCTGAGTAGCAGTAATTCCTGCTTCTGCCACTGACTTACAACCTTGACAACGCCTTCCTTATTTATTTATTTTTTACTGTCATGAAACTCAGTACTGCAGGCTCTAGCAGAAAGGCAATCCCCCCTTGTTATTTTCTCTTCCACACTTAGAAATTCACAAATGAGCTTGATTAAAGAATTGGTATGGATGTGGCTTATCACACAAGATACTGCTGGCTGACTAGCAAGAAAACTGAAATATGACAAAACATCAAAGGTGTGATTAAACATAGAATTGAAATGAGAACATACTTGCTGTTCTTGAAAATCATATGCAGCTATGCAACATTATCAGAAAAGTACAGACAAAATACCTATGAAAAATCATTTTGTTATAGTTCATTTAATTCTAAAAAGCATTTTTTTTTCCCCACTGGAGACCAGGCTCTCTTATTAGTCCTTTCTTTATGTTTAAGATTGGTGACCCTATGAGTGTATAGATGACTTTTAGAGAGCGAAAAGTGAAAGACCATGTAAATGCATTCTGTTTTATTATTATCAGTATCAATTATCAAGTAATTGATATTTTTTAAATAATTGATATTTTCTATAAATTGAAAATTTTATAGAACAATATTTTGTATAAATATCTATATTTCTAAATGGATTCTTTTTCAATTATAACTTCATCATTTAGAACTTTTAGGGTTACATAAAAGTATGGAAAAAATGCCTGCTTATCAGGAATCCTGTTTTATGTTATTAGAATTGTCTTAACCATCAAGATAAAATAGAGTAGAAGTCAGTTGGTTAGAATTGGACTTTTCATTTAATAAATTAACCTCATGTCCCTTGAGAATTTTTTTTCTTTGTTCTTTCTATGTATTAAATAAATGTAAAAGTAGCCACCACTTTCAATAGAATGTGGTGCATATTTTAATTCCTTAATGTGAAGGAATTTTGAGATCACAGAAAATTCTAGGGAAGTATCATATATGATGTCAGCTTATCACTCCAAAGTTAATACATGTTCGTCTTTTGTTGTATCCCAGTAGCTGTTTAACATAAAGATCTAAACCAATGGTTCTCAAACTTCATGGCATCACATGGAAAGATTGTTAAAAAACAGGATTCTGGGCCTCACCCTTAGTTTCTGATTCAGGAGAACTAAGATGACATCTTAGAATATGCATTTCTAACAAATTCCCAGGTGATACTACTAGTCCAGTCACTCTACTTGAAGAACTCCTGATCTAAAGAATAGCTTTGTTCTGTGAACACGCATAAAATGGTAACTATAAACTATATAAAGATGACTGAAGAATACAATAAACTTCCAAATGCATTTCTCTCTTTTCATTTCAACATCAGTTTTTGAAAGTTTTGCTAAAAAGTGGTCTGTACCATCACAAAAAAGTCATCCAACGTGGATTGCTTAGGTGAATTACATCCTTAACAGGAGAAATGACTGGCTAGACAGCTTCATTAGACCACCGTACCGTAAACTGTTTTTCCCAGCACACAATAGTTAGTTGTCTAGCTAACTCAATAAAAACAATATTAATACTGTTACATTACCCAGCGATCATATTGCCATTAGCATCAGCTTCTGTGAAAGGTATTCCTAAATTGGAAGTTAGCCAAATTACTTCAGACAGTCTCAACTTACAGCACAATGTAATTTGGAAATGGCCATATGGCAATAAATATGGCTGCAAAATATTTTACAAGCCCTTGCTCAGCCTTCTTGGGTGATAGAACAGAGTATCGAGATTGCTTTAATTGTAATTCATATAGGTGCATGTGTGTGAGTGTGTGTGTCAAAAATATTATCATAATCTTTGGCTCTACAGCCACAGAAAAATAAACATTCTTTCTGAAATTGAATAAACAAACATTTTGTCACTATAGTCACTTTTAATACACAAATCCTTGTCTCTGCTCAGTAAGAAGCGGTAGAAATGAGCAATAGGATTACAAGCAGGAATTTTTCTATTGTGTCATGCTTTCTTCCACAAAAGAGTAAAAACTGCACCATTTTTGTGTACTTGATGAAGAAAAAAAAAAAAGAAGAACTAATGATGACATTAAAGCAGAAATATTTAAAACCTGATGGAATCTGCAGTGAGGTCAGTTCCCATTTCTCCCTCTGCTGTGTATGTCAGTTAGGAGACTATGGATGACTTCTCATAATAAGTACTAGCTTTTCTATTCTCTTGCCTTTTAGGATTATCCTTCAAGTACAGCTACCTTCTCAATCAATGTGACCTTCTATGACTTCTCAGTAAATGAAGCTCTCTCCACTAACCCAAGGGTACTGTCAATCTAAAATATCTATATGAAGCCTTGAATTGCACATTTTATGATCAGCCAACTGTACTTAGGTAGTGGCCATACTTAGAAGAGAGCCATTTTCTTATATTTTAACATCATTTTCTACTGTGCCTTCTTACCAATATTAGAAACCTATCATTTTGCATATTAAATGCAACATTACTAAAACGCAACAGAATGAATTGATAGCTCTGTTTCTACCCAAAGAAACTTCAAGATTGCTATTTCTTTCAGACAGAAATCTCAAGTAAATAGCAATAAAGATTTTTAAAGTGTCTCCATAGACATGTGGCTGAAGAATAAGAAATTAGCAAGTCTATATCCCATGCGACTGGCCCTATGCTAATTCTGGCAAGTGTTTCTCTTTATTAAGACATTTTTCCCCCAGTGTGTTTATATCAGAGATTGTCTACTTTTTCAGGGTATTGGGGATAAGAAAACTATCATCTGGCTGCTTTCAGCCCTTTCTAAAAGGCATGCTAGATCTTACTATTCATTCTTCAACAATTTACCTATCGTATGAATGAGGGAGTTTGTCAGATAGTTCTCCAAAGATAGACTATTCTGCCTTAATAAGACTGGATGGTCATTAAGTCAGATGGTGGTATTTTGTGTTTTCTTCTTTACCTAAATCAATTTTTAATTATCTAACCTCATATAACAAGTGGGGCCTAAAAAGAAGCTAAATCATTGGCAAAATAAGCTTCAGCATGGCTATATTGTATTTTCCACCATCTTCGATGTGAAATAGAGCTGACCACCTTGGTTGAAAATACAAACTCAAAATTCCCTCGGGCTAGACTACTGTCCTAACTGTAACTGAGCTGCTATTTCTTGCCTGTCACAGCTCTGACCTTAGAAAGCTTCCCTTTGGTAAAAATGAAGTCCCAAGAGTAAAGAGAATTTTTCAACAATGTCATGAGTATAACACATGTATGAGATATTAGGTGAGATTAGGTGGTCACAATAAAATTCTGATATAATAAAATTCATACTAAATTTAAAGCAGAAGACCAACCTGGATTTGTGACTTGGATCCTTCTTTGCTATTTGTGGAAGTCTCCCAACTTATGTGAGCTTGAGTCCTCATATCATAAAAAGAAGAGGGTGAGCATAATAATACCTTCTTCTTAACATTATTTGGAGCATTTAAACTGATGTATCTTAAAATACTTTTGAACTACAAAATATCTACATAAATGTTAGGTGTTTTTAGCTCCACTCTCCCCAGCTCAGTTTCCTTTTGTTTTCTAAGAGGATAAATCCTCCAGGAAATCTTGAAATTCAACTTATAACTTCAATAATCACCAATGTCTTGTTGACACCCATATTTCTACTTTTGTTTGAAATTCTACCCCACTGCAAGTATCTATTTTTGTTTTAGTATCTAAATTGTCAGTGTCATTTTTTCCCAGAACACTATAGATGTTCGAAAAACGATTGCTGAAGAAGCACATTTTCCCTAGGCATTTGTTTTTCTTATTCTTTGATTTGTTGAAAAGTTATTCAAATATTTCAAACAACTGAGCTAATGATGTCCCTTTGAATAGCCTCAAAACTACCATACCGCCTACTTGCCTTAATAGTTCCCTAAAAAAACTTTGTCATTAAGATCTATATATGTAAAAGGCTAGAAATTTCAATCCTAGGGAAATAAGTTATATTTTTAAATCCAATTCTATCATAAGGATTCCAATTATAGGTCTACTATCTGATTTCTAGAATATAGAAATAAAAGTTACCAAATAACCTAGTCTCATTCTGAGCAGCCCTAAAGGTTGGGAAGGTCTTTCTTTGAAGAAAGATGACTCAATGTATTAAAACATATCTGATATTGGAGATTTCTTCAATGCTTAAGGACTTTTATCTTTTATCCATTAATCTTCTAAGTGTAAATATGATAAATTTAAAATGCCATAAGGCTTCTCACTTAAAAAAGTATGTTCCATACTAAATATGCCTATGTCGTTTCACATATTTTCAGAATTTCTATAGTAAAAAAAATAATAATAATTTTTGTTTTTCTTTCTTCTGGTTAATATTGTAAAAGGTGGTAATTTTTAACTAATTATTTCAGAAAAATGAGAATGTTATCATAAGGAAGAGGCTTTTTAAAAGTGACTCCCTTATTCCATAAAATATTGTATAGAAGAAATAAAGAGGAAGGAAGCCAGATTGTATGGAAAATTCTTCATTGTCATAAACATGTCGGTCATTAAAGAAACAGGAAAGCACATTGTAATTAAAGTGGTCCACAAGTTACTTTATAATTAACATAAACAACTTGAGATCAAGACTTAAATTTACTGACTGTTTTCTTTATGTTTCTTCCTCTTTTTCATCCTGTGACCACACTTCGGTTCAGTTCAATTCAGTCGCTCAGTCGTGTCCAGTTCTTTGTGACCCCATGAATCGCATCATGCCAGGCCTCCCTGTCCATCACCAAGTCCCAGAGTTCACTCAGATTCACAACCATCAAGTCAGTGATGCCATCCAGCCATCTCATCCTCTGTCATCCCCTTTTTCTCCTGCCCCCAATCCCTCCCAGCATCAGAGTCTTTTCCAATGAGTCAACTCTGCATGGAATAACAGACTGGTTCCAAATAGGAAAAACAGTATGTCAAGGCTGTATATTATCACCTTGCTTATTTAACTTATAAGCAGAGTACATCATGAGACATGCTGGGCTGGATGAAGTACAAGCTGGAATCAAAATTGCCNGCATGGAATAACAGACTGGTTCCAAATAGGAAAAACAGTATGTCAAGGCTGTATATTATCACCTTGCTTATTTAACTTATAAGCAGAGTACATCATGAGACATGCTGGGCTGGATGAAGTACAAGCTGGAATCAAAATTGCCGGGAGAAATATCAATAACCTCAGATATGCAGATGACACCGCACTTATGGCAGAAAGTGAAGAGGAACTAAAAAGCCTCTTGATGAAAGTGAAAGAANTTTTCCTCTCTTCTTACTTTGTCTTCAGCAATTAGCTAAATTACAAGATCGGGAATGGTTAACAGAGCTTTTCCAACAGAGCAAGGTCAATATGCAGAAAATGCTCCCAGGTAAGAGAATACTGGGGATTTTTGTTTTTAATACTAGATCTAAAAGTCCTTAGTACTTTGAGTGAATTTATTATATAGGTCAGTGTGATTATCCTATCTGGATAACAATAAGCATTACCACAGATAGACTTCACCTTTATAAAAAAGTTGTTATGATGTAACAATTTTCATTTGGTCCAAATACAAAGTTTCCTTTGCTCAGTTTTTACATAAATCTTACGTGTTTTTTACATAAATCTTATGTGTTTGGGAAATTGTAAAGCAGTTTTAAGAGACTAACTGAGTAAAATGAACTACCTGATGATGGGAATGGCTTTGTCTCTTCNTGGTCCAAATACAAAGTTTCCTTTGCTCAGTTTTTTACATAAATCTTAACGTGTTTTTTACATAAATCTTATGTGTTTGGGAAATTGTAAAGCAGTTTTAAGAGACTGAGTAAAATGAACTACCTGATGATGGGAATGGCTTTGTCTCTTCAGAAATTGATCAAAATAAGGACCGCATGCTGGAGATCTTGGAAGGAAAGGGACTGAGTTTCTTATTCCCACTTCTCAAACTGGAGAAGGAACTGTTAAAGCAAATAAAGTTGGATCCATCTCCTCAGACCATATATAAATGGATTAAAGATAACATCTCTCCCAAACTTCATGTAGATAAAGGATTTGTGAACATCTTAATGACTAGGTAAGATAACAGAGTTGTGCTTTCTACATTGAAAACAGAGTTAGCCTGTGTTTAGTTTACTAGGAAGAAAGTCTT